>OZ038315.1:34747136-34812136 GCA_964035775.1 Osedax frankpressi | reverse complement strand
AAAAACAAATAATGGAACCGGTATCAATTCCTGCATCTAATGAACAAGATAAACACAATGATTCAGCGATTGAAGTATGGACAACGTATTATAACCATCTACTATTAAGTTAACATTAATACTATTAATAACTTTAATATGTAGTATCTAGTTAAATATACCGTTTAGGATACTCTAAATCCTAAACCCTATTAAAAGGCTATACTGGACCGTACTGGCTATACTCTTGATGTCACCACGGGTCAACGTAAATATGGAGGTCCACCGCCAGAGTCTGCCACTAAAGTCACCAGACCTGGAAAAGGAACTGAGGTTTATCTAAAACCCAGTTGTTTTATTTCTCTAAATATTGATTTACAAAATATTTGTATAGAATAGAAGTATGCATATAATTTTATATCATTTATATTTAGATATTTTAACCTTTTAATATATAATTAGAATTTGATTTCTATATTTATCTTTATATTAATTCACCCTAGTATAATTATTAGTATGAAATATAATATATTTAAGGAAAACCTCAGACATCAGCATCTACATGGTAAATTTTGCATAGCTCTATACAAAATGTATTTAAAATGTACAAAACAGATTTAATTTTTTGATCCATACTAAGATTGGTTGGCTAATTAAAATAAACAATTATGATTTTAATTACATTTTATAGTTTATATATTAATTATATATTGCATCCTGAAATACAACTTTTTAAAATATTTTTGTTTGAATAAATTCTATACAGTTTTCTTAATATTAAATAGTTATTTATAATTATATATTATACAATTATGCAATTTATTTATTTTTTTACAAAAATGTAATCTGAAATTTCACATAGATACCATTAATAAATCTATATAAAAATTAATAAATAATTTTAATATTTCATGACTTCTTTATACGTTATTAAATAATTCTAATTCATTTTGATTTATATAAAGAATGGTTCAATATCCCTTGTTTAGTTGTTCTGTGGTAAAATTCCAATTGACGTATACGAGGATGAGTTGATTCCCCTGTTTGAACCCTACGGTACCCTATGGGAGATTCGACTAATGATGGACCCAGTATCGACGAAGAGTCGTGGTTTTGCATTCATAACTTTCTGTAATACTGAATGTGCTTCTAAAGCTGCTATTGCCGTTAGCATATTTTTACAGCTACGATATAATAACTATTTCTATTCTTTTTAATCTATATTTATATTTAATTTATATTTTCATACCTTAATAGAATTTAATTTTGACATATCCATATTTTTGAAAATATAATATTTATAATATTTATATAATTATTCTCAATTGCAGATTTATTTACTTCTTTTATCACTCAAAAACTTTATAAAATATATTCTAAATTAATATGACTTGAAAATAAGTTTTTATTGGTTTAAAAAAATATTTTGACTTCATATTTCACTAAATTTATATTTCAACTTTTTAAAATTCCCAATATTTGATAGAATTGCTTTTTAGATATATTTATAAATCATTGTTTATATATTATTTGAATTCAAATTCCATAAATATTTCCAAATTCAAAATATCCATAGAAAAAATTTAAAAAATTATTAGGTGGATAACCATGAAATTAGACAAGGAAAAAAACTAAAAGTGAATATTAGCGAGGGAAATTGTCGATTATTTGTTGGTAATATACCAAAGACAAAATCCAAAGATAATATTTTTGAAGAATTCGAAAAAGTTGCAGGTTCACAAAAATAAAAAAATCTTTTATTTGTTGTGATAAAATGTGAATTATATATACATTATTATACACTTGTTAAAATATGTATTGTTTTAAAAATCTATAATATATACATATATATCTTTATAAAATTCATAACCAATTTTTAATTTGATATTGTTGAAAATGGAAAAAAATAATTATAATATTACAAAATATGCTGTTTTGTTTTGATTTTGCTGATATCTCATATGTTCAAAACTTCATCTAATACGTCTGCTACCTGTAGAGGGACTCTCCGAGGTGATTGTGTATCCACATGCGGACAACCCGAACATTCTGAATCGTGGCTTCGCTTTTCTAGATTTTGATTCACACAAAACTGCTTCCCTCGCCAAAAAGAAGCTAGGAGGCGGTAGAACTCCTGTTGGTGTGTTTTCTCTATTGTCTAGACTGGAGTATGATTATTAATAACTCAGTAATCAAATTATTTGTTATAATGTTAATAATATTTCCATTGTTCTTCTTCCCTTTACTAAAAGACTTCTTAACAATATAACTAACTAAACATAACAATACTATTTTACCAAATATAAATCCTCTGTCTAATAATAACGAATTACCAATTCTACTTATTAACTAGCCAATCTACTCGAATAGGTATTTGGTTGCAATTTGATTGTGGAATGGGCGGAAGCACAGGAGGAGCCGAGCAATGCTGCTATGTCAAAGGTCAGGGTGCTCTATATCAAGAATGTTGACCATAGTGTCACTGAGGAAATGATGAAGGAAAAGTTCAATGAATTCGGTAGGCTTGAATAATTGTATTTAAATAAATATATCACATAATTTACATGAATTGAATTGCATTCGATGACAATATTGTAAATAAAAATATACCTCGAGGTTAACATATTTTATGTTGAATTAATTATAAATTCATTATTCTTTTGTTTATTCTATTTTGTTACTTTTGTTGTCATATCGGGACCCTGCTGATGTACTGCTGATATATAGATTATTTACTTATATCTTATAAATATTCTCGAAGGTGAAATTGAACGTGTAAAAGTCATAAAAGATTTTGCATTTGTTCACTTTATAAACCGAGATGATTGCGTGAAGGCCTTAGTCATGAATAAACAGGTTAATACACTTCTACACTTCACATCTTCACTTATTCCTAATGTTTCTAGTATTTCTGTTTACAGAATTACATTTTTGTATATTCCACAATATTACTTTCTCCAATTAACATTTCAAATCAATATTTTAGGATCTCTGCGGTAAATTGCTCGACGTATCATTAGCAAAACCTCTGAATGATATGAAGAGAGCCTCCGTTAATGGTAACAATCATTATGGAGGTGGTGGTGGTGGTAGAGGTGCATATGACAATTATGGGTTGGTAATATATCAATATAGATCAATTAACTAATAATTTCACTTTAAATAATATCAGAAATTAAATATATTGTGAAGATTTAAGAGGATTGTCATCATCCATTTTAGATTTTTTTGTTCTGTAATAAAGTGCGATTATATTTAATTTGAAATTATTATATAAGAATTTACATAGTTACATTATTTATTTCTTGGGAGATTTTTTCTGGAATATATTCACTTTATAAAAATACTTTGTTATTTTTATTATGATTTGATTTTCAAGTAATATCCTAATAGTTAAATTTAAATTTATTGTAATATCTTTTAATATAATTTATATATATTTCTACTCTGTCATATTATACATAAATATTCTTTATATATTCCTTACAATTCTTATGTAAATCATGTATTCCCATTAAAACATTTAATGTTAAAACCGTTGTGTAATCTTATATAAGATTTATAAGCATTTGAAATTTTCAAAAATCCAATTTGCCATCATATGTGACAATTATTTATGTGTAATTTTATTGATTTCTATATTTCTAACCCAATTTATATAATCTAGTGGCAACCACTATTCCCCGAGACGAGGTGGTGGAGGAGGAGGAGGTTACAACAATGGAGGCAGGTGGAACCAAGAAGAACGCAGCGAGTACCCTCCAAGACGATCATTTCGTTTGTTTCAATAGATTAATTTTTCCTTTATATTTTAAATTAATCATTAGTTTTCATTATTCTTTTCATGTTTCTGTATACATATTAATAACCAATATATAATTAAATCTTGAAATAAGTAAATCATAACAATATCAACTTTCCTATATACTGATTAATTTAATCACTTGTATCTATATTTACAAATACATTGAATTTCAGAAAAATCTATTGACTACGGACACGGTAATTCAAGTTCCGATCATGGCCAAAGGGATTACAGTTCACCTAGGGTATAGCTCTTTCTTAAAATATGTATTCTCATTATACTTTATACATCTGTTTTAAATAATCCATGATATAAAGATTTAGATATTAGACAAAATATAATATTTAGAGTTTTCAAATTTCTAATGTATTATTTTTATAACAAGATTTTTGTATGCAAATATTATTCTTTTTACCGCAATTTTAGAGTTATGGAAATAGAGAGAACTACAGAGGGAGTAGAGATCAGGTTTGTTACTTAATATATTAAATTACCCCATACATTATTTATATACATCGCTATCATGTATGTTTACATAGCATTAGCGTTTCACTATGACTATTTAATTTCTTAATAGAACACTCGAAACCAAGGAAGTCGTGGAAGTTATGGTGGCGGCGGTGGTAGTGGTGGCAGAAGAGACAGCGGTAGAGGTCGAAGAAGTGGTGATGGAGGTCATCGAGGAGGAGGAGGTGGAAGTCAAAGGGTATGTGTATTTTTTTTACGTAATCAAATTGAAAATTATTTAATAAATCAATTGTAGATGTTGTTATATTTATAAGAACATACTTACCAATGATATACAATTTCATACTTCTAGGGGAGTGGTTTCAAGAGAAGGAATGAAAGCAGCAGTTGGGAAGATAGGTCAAAAAAGAGGAACACTAGTTTTGATAATGGTGATCAATCATTTCAAACTGATGATTACTCTGGTAGTCAGTGGTAGTCTATCATACATTATCAATTTTCCCTCCCAGTCAATCCCAGACTTAATATGTATTACATATTACTGTATATTTTATTACGTGATTGTTAATTTCAATCACAATTTTACTTTTGAAAATATTAGCATATTTTATAATAAACTCATATTATATAAATATATTTCATATTTCAAAACCATAAGTTACTAATATGCAAATATTATATTTCAATACTTGATTTTTATAAATAGTTATTTTTAAAGTTAATATATTTCTGGAGTTTTTATTTGATCAAGTTTAAACTATTAACCAGATTCATACATCAGAAATTATTTATGATAAAAAAACAATCTGATTGAATTAAATAAGGAAATATATTACGTTATCTATTGTCTTTCTATTTGGTTCCTCAGTACGTATTGCATACTATTGTTTCTTATCTGAGCTATTGGTACATTGGCGTCTCCTCCTTCGGGTAGAAATGATTCACTGTTGCGAATTCTACGTCCTCTTGAGAGACGGGAGTATGCAGTTTCTGACATGTGGCGGGAAGTGACTATTTCGAATTCCTCCTGCCATTCATCATCGAATGATTGGACATCGTCGTAAACGTCTTGAATCTATTGTATAATGTAGATTTTAGGTCATGCCATGTATCTAAATATATTGTATACTATATTTTGTATATTTGCCCCTCTTAAAGTTTGAATTTAGATCTTGTAATCAATTTTGCAATTATACTATTTAAAAAATAATTCACCCTTGCAAATTTTATCTATTTTAACAATCGTAATTAATTTATACTATGAGAGGTGATCTACGATGCTTTCTAGTATCTAATATTCTCAATTTCATCACATGTTAAATATCTACAAGTAACTCCACACAAATATTAACAATAGAAAACGAGACTTTTAACAACTATTTTATTTCTATTTTTAATGGAAAGAAATAATTTTTCAAATATGTTCATAAAAGTATACTAAAAAAAAATGATAATGCTTAAATATTCTACTTGTATATTTTAAACAATTATTCTATCAAAATTCCTGTCTGGAATTAACTTGTATTTGATTAGTTTATTTTTAATATTTGCTCTATTAATAATATTAAATAATAATTCAATAAAATTATAAAACTCATTTTAAATAATGCATATGCATACCTTCCCATCACTTACATAATATCTAATTTCAAAGGGAATATTAATGTAATCATATTGATATTTAGTATTCATAGGGTATATAATATTGTTAATTGAATATCATATTTTTCTTGAAAAAGTAATAATTTTAATGTTTAATTATGTTTCAGTTTTATATTGACGTAGTATATAATATGTCAATATAAAACTGAAACACAATCCACTACCAACATCAAAATGCCAACACTCACATAATTCCAACTAAAAAGTCACAAGCGAACAGCACACGTTAATTGTGCACTATATGCGTAAACACTTAACACTAATCCTTTTCTATACCCGTAACATCACACTACACATCTCAAGCACATTCTACAATCACACTATCTCTCTAACACACCTGCCGACGTCCCACAAGAATTCTGGCGTCGTCTCCCCTAGGATTTGCCCCTCTTTCTATCTGATCTCTAGTGGCTGTAATGCGTAGAGCTCTCACGTACATTTCCTGTTGTAGTGTATGAATATTATGTAGGAGGTATGTATGTTATGTGTCGTATTCATTTACAAATTAGATGTTATTTATTTTGTATTATTCAATTTTATAATGCGATTTTGTTAGGTCGAGTAGTTTATCTATAATAGAAACATTGTTTGATGATGTTATAATGGATGGGTTATGGAGTAATTATGTAGCGTTAGATTGATTCTTTAAATAGTGATTACACTGTTTTTGGTTGATTGTTGCTAATGTGTAAGATAAGTAAAGTCGATACAGTATGGCAATTGTTATTCTGATGTCAATTGAATAAAATGCTGAGCTTTTTTATCGTATTTTATTTAAGTATTTCACTGCTTTTCAATTAATGTACTGATATGAGATTATCTGAATGTCGCGATGATAAAAATGACTATTCCGCTACCTATAGGTAGCTATAGCAGCCTATAGGTAGCCTATAGGCTACTATCCTGTTTGACTAATTGGAAACCAATAGTGTTATAAATAAGTATTAGTTATAGTACATACATTGTTAAGCCATGATTACTGTGATAGCAATTATGCCTACGTGAGATTCATATATAACTGACATATTATCTGAATTACGTCATTTATACCACCATATATTGACATATTAGAGAGCCATTGATTAATATTTGAAATTGAATAGTTTCAGATAAGTTTTATTAACCAGATTTTGAATTTCCCTCAACGACGTTGAGTAGTTTTGATTTGCCACTATTTCCACTATCTCTGGTACGTCGATGTTCCAGTATCTCTTCAGATAGATAATAGCAGCGAACATAGCAATGATAATATACCATAATACTGTCGATAATGTATGAAGCTGTATGTTGTGAATGCATATATAATTCAATATGTTTGATTACGAATGTTCATATGATTTTCTAATGACAATGTGTATGAATACAACTAATATATAATTGTTATTATATGTTAATTGTTATTAAACTATAATATATGTGTTAAATATTATATTGTATCATGGTATTATATTTTCTTTGTATTTGTCTTTTAAATTCTAAATTACTTATATAATTGTTTTATTAGTTTTTTAATTTTACTATTATTGTTACCAAGAATGAAATTATTTACTGAATTTGGGATCCCTGGTAGATCGAACCAAGTAAAGCCATACTGTTATACTCTTCGAAGTTGTACAACTATGTCTGATGTATATATATATATATAAATATATATATATATATATATATATATATATATATGTGTGTGTGCGTGTATGTATGTGTATGTGTGTGTATATGTTTGTAATTGTTTGTGTATGTGTGTGTTGTATTATATCACCAAATTATATAACTATACTGGATTGACTATATTGGACATTATAAATATTCCTCCAATTTATATAACTCATGTGATTTTATAAAACTTAACGGAAAACCTATTTATAAATCAGTATTCTAATATAATTAATTTGCTTAATTATCGACTAATTTAAACATTATACTAAGTATTATTTAGTATAAAATTTAGTAAGTAGCCATATTTTCTAGAATCCATTACTAAACTGGTCTCACTGATTTTCAATGAACATATATTAACATATATTAACATTAATAAACATTTACGGATTTAATAAGTAATAAGTATCGACTGCTTTAAGATTGCCACTGTTGACCTGGTAATCTGCAACTGAATTGACTTGTATATATTATAATTGATATTAATATTAATATGTGTTTACTGTGTAAATATTTATTAAACTAACATTATTTTTTAAAGTTGTTTTTTCGTGAATATAGTTGGGCAAAACTGTTGTAATTGTGCATAACAAAATTATAATATAATTATTCGATATTATAAACTAAATATGTTATAATAGGTCAATAATATACGTATATATATATATATATATATATATATTTATATATATATATATATATATATATATATATATTGTAAACATATATTTTATGTTCACATGTATTAACCTGAAAAACACCTGTTTGATTTATTCTCTAAAGATTTTATTAAAGTTCATTAATTTTTTTAATAAAATATTAATATATATATATATATAAACATAGATGAATATACGTATAAAATCTTATTTATACTAATGTCAAATTATATACAATTCTAATTTGCAAATTAGTATATTTATATTATCTATTAACAATATGCTACCCTGGAAACATTGCTGTAGTTATATTATTACGCTAACAATAATTTCTTATTTATATAATCTCCATTTATATTATTTATTTATTTACTAATTATATTGTATACATGCAATTATATGAACAATATAATAATTACATGTATTTAGCGGATCTAAGACATGTTATGATAAAATAACGTGAATGCAATACGTTGTGGAATATCTGGTATCATTTTAATTACATTATAGTGTGTATACATTCTAATTTTTATATTATTATATTACCACTCATAAACAAATCCTCTTTAAATTTCTCCATTTCATAAACTATGTGCCCAGTTTCGTTACTCATATCTTATTCTATTTCATCAACAACGGATTTAAATTATTTATGTTTATATTTATTCAATTGTTTTATTTAATTTTGTATTAGAATTCAAATCGATTTCATAATTTCTCTTTTAGTTTTCATTTTTATTTTTATGTTAATAAAAAAATATTAAATATGATAGATAATTATTATATCCGAATATGCATCTATATAATTATAAATGTATAAATGCATATTCGAATATATTATAAGCAAAATGTATACTGTTTGTTTATATAATTACATGATTTCCTCTTAAATTAGAGTTAGATCTATAAAATTATATTATGTATAAATTAAATATTTCAATTTCCAAATGAATTATAATCATATCATTGATTACATATTTTATGCAACTGATACTAACTATAGTTAATATCAGTTGCATACAAACCTATAGGTTATATATATAGTTATATATTAAATTAATATGTTTTGTGTTTGTGTGTGTAATTGCATGTGTAAGTTTGCATGCAGTTATTTGAAAACATAATTAAGTATTCATCTATACACATTTACAATCTCCTAAATAAGATTCGTAATTCTAGTCTTGTAATATTAAAAACATAAAACTCTACTAACGTGAAACTAACATTTAATAATATCTGTATATCATAACTTTTAGTATCACTGTTAATAGTTAATCTATTTCATAAATGTACACGGTATTGCAATTCATGGTCTTATGTCGGTATCGGCCATGTATGCTTCTACTGAATAATATAGTATTAATAGATGATTTTATAGTAATTCGAGTTTTTCTTATATTTTAATAATATACCTCTTTGCTTGTTATGCAAAAATCTACCCACCGCGTTGTGTTACCTGAACAAGAACATTAACCTACTTTATTAGTAATGGCCCACTGGTTACATTTAATAATAGTTTAGAATTACCAATCTTCCATATACATTGTTTACCTACCATCTAAACTCTAGAGTTATATAACCACATTAAGTCATTTACAAGCTATATCTTGTATATTATAATATATAGTTCCGAAAAGATGAATAGTATCGAAGAATTAATTTTTAGCAAGCGATTTTCAAGTTTTAGAATCTATCATAAAAATCTCCATATATATCATTTATTTGTACACTTAATTTAGTAAAAAGGCATTATATTGATCAAAACCCGATATCCAAGTATTAAACTATGATGATACTATTAGTATGTATTATGATTTACTTGTATATAAAATAGAAATATATCTTTGTCTTTGTCTTTTCTAATTATCACGTTAATGTTTTGTATTTCTAATATTTAGTATAGTAAAATTCATACGGAAAGTAGATGAAAATACAACTATATAGGAATTTCTCAACATTCAAGTAAAACCACTCTTAGTTAAAATGTTCTAGTTTTAACAAATGCCAATGAATAAATCACTGCTGTCAATTAAAACATTAGCCAGTGATTTCTGAACCTATATATATATATATATGTGTGTGTGTGTGTGTGTATATGTGTGTGTATGGGTGTGTGTGTGTGTATGTGTGTGTATGTGTGTGTACAGTAAACACTGTACACCATTATAGTTGTATCCTGTGAGGATACCTTTATATTTGTATTTCCAAAAAAGAAATGTTTTTAATTAGATCTAGTTGTTTGCCATTTCATATGCCTGATATTGATACAGCAATAGTAGTATTTTTTCGAACATTCGTAGTATTTTGTAGTGGTTCATTCGAAAAGCACATATAAGTTCACACGCGTCTATAATAAATCATGAACGCCCAGACGTCATTATGCACGCATCCACATAAAAAGCATAAAAAGCAAGCTCGCACAAAAAGTACCTGTTAAAATCTATTAAATAGCAAGGCTCGTTTATGATGAGGATATACGAATCCAGAGTATAAATATAACGCCCACATACCTGATAACTCGGATTACAATGGTTCTAATTCATTTACTATTTCTGTATTTTTACTGTATAACCTATATATACGAATAACGGCATGTGAATATAGAAATTAATAATGGGTTAAATGATTATGAGTTAATATTATAAATCCACAATACACGCATCACATGTAGTTATTTATGTGTTGTTATATTTTTTAGTGAACACTTATTTATTTTATTATAATTTACAATTTATTTTAATTTTACAACTTTCATTAAATGTCCTAAATTATTTTCGTAGATTTTGTTAACGATATTAGTTAAGATGTTCGTGTTTTTATTAATTGTATTAAATTAATTCAATATTTATATATTGTTTCAGACTTATGTTTTAATATCTTCAGATATTTAATTCCCGATGTATAAGTAGTAATTAAAGTAATTAAATATGTAAAATGCAAAGTAATTTACCGCTATATATATATATATATATTAATTACTACGTACACATTTTGTTTCTTTTTGATATTTAATATATATATTTTATTAAATACACCTTTATTA
The DNA here is from genome assembly GCA_964035775.1 of Osedax frankpressi. Classification (NCBI taxonomy): domain Eukaryota; kingdom Metazoa; phylum Annelida; class Polychaeta; order Sabellida; family Siboglinidae; genus Osedax; species Osedax frankpressi. The sequence continues at coordinate 34,800,864 of OZ038315.1, read as the reverse complement.
TAGTTATTTGAAATATATACTTTGTAATTATAATTCATTAAATTGTTTATTGAAGATAGATTCATATAGTTATATTAATATAGAGTAAGATAGTTGTATTAAGATAGTTGTATTAAGATAGTTGTATTAAGATAGTTGTATTAAGATAGTTGTATTAAGATAGTTGTATTAAGATAGTTGTATTAAGATAGTTGTATTAAGATAGTTGTATTAAGATAGTTGTATTAAGATAGTTGTATTAAGATAGTTGTATTAAGATAGTTGTATTAAGATAGTTGTATTAAGATAGTTGTATTAAGATAGTTGTATTAAGATAGTTGTATTAAGATAGTTGTATTAAGATAGTTGTATTAAGATAGTTGTATTAAGATAGTTGTATTAAGATAGTTGTATTAAGATAGTTGTATTAAGATAGTTATATTAATAAAGCGCTATTAAATGATATTCAGTAACCATATTTTATTAGTATTAGTAGCCATATGTTCCATTATTTTCTTATATTTGTATTCTATTTTTCCTTTTATTTTATAAATATAATTTTATATTAATGTAAGAATGCAATGGCAATTCCTTTTTTCGCGTTAGTCCTCCGGTATTAAATATTTACCATTTATTTCTGTTTTGTTTGTTAATTATCTTTGGTGATATATAGAGGAGATACCCAGTCGAGTTATGCTTTTGTTATTAATATTAAATACTAAATCCATAACTAGTAATAATGATATATTTTATAATTATATAAAAGTATGACATTTGTATTATAATATCGTTTTTAAAATGTAGGCCATTATTACTTCATTCAGCGTCTGTAGTGTAATCCAACACAACCGCATTGAATGGGCGTGTTTATAGTTCTCATCTATAAAAGAAATTCAGTAGATATCAGTTGATTATTTATACAAGTATTTAGAATGGATATTATCTATAGGTGTCAATCATAGATCGCAATATTACGATAAAAGTTGTCAGTAAATCGTCCCGACTAGACATAACCGGATTAAATACTCCCAGGTTTATTGAACCTCCCCCCCCCAGATGCCATAATAGAGTGTAAATTTAGTGAGCTATGCTCATGATGAATACCCGTTATACTACGTGGTCAGTGTTAATAATATTGGTGATTATCCTACCCCATGCCATATGTTCCACGAAACGCAGGGAAGAACCCTATCGCAGCCTAACTATGTCCATGGTCGGAGATGGTATAGTGACGTATGTGTCTCCCTTTATCATCATTTCCGGTTACATTTAGTTTATATAATACTGTATATAATATTAATAATAATATCGTATGTATTTAATTATTGTATTTAATAAATTCATCACTATCAGAAATATTTTATAGATTATATTAAATATAGAAATTACATATAGATTATTAACAAATTATAGATTATTAAAAAGCTATAGAATATTAACAAACTATAATAAACTAGTAAACTATAGATTATTAACAAATTTTATATTATTAATAAGCTATATATTATTAAACTATATATTATTCAATAAACTATAGATTATTAAAATATAAATTATTTATAATAGTTAATAAATATGTAGTTTATTAATAATCCATAGTTTGTTAATAATCTATGGTTTGTTAATAATCTATATTTTGTGAATAATCTATAGTTTGTTAGTATTTTATTAATTTCCAAAGTCATATATTTAATAACAATTTCCGCAAATGCAATACTTTCAACACATTAGACTATTTTCTATTCAACCTAAAAAAAATTTCTCTAAAAAAGCATCTCTAAAAAAAATTTAAACTCAAAAAATCTGTTTTTTTTCAGGGTTATTTGGTAATATCGCTTCTCTATTCGTCTTGTGGATCCCGTCGAATCGTAACAGTTCATTCTGTATTTACTTGGCAGCATTGGCACTTGTAGATAACGGATCTCTACTAGCCTGGGCTTACAGGTGGTACCTGATCACTTCTAACAATACGGTTAGCGACCTCGAATGCAAACTAGACATCGGTGCCAAGTACGCTTTCCGTATCATCGGCTATTGGATGATAATACTCATCACGGTTGACAGGTTAATTTGCTTTTGAATAATTCTTACAAGTGAATATTACTTTCGTGATTAATTCGAAATAAATATATTATTTATAATTATATATTTATATACGTATATTAAAATGACACATATATTTCTAATTCTCATAATTATGTAAGGTAATATTTAACTTATAATATACACCTATATTATATTGTTTATTATTTAAATGAACTAATAAAACTCTTCTGTAGATTTGTCGCAGTGAAATATCCTGTTAAAGCAATTAGATGGTGCAATTCGAAAAATTCTAAGATAATTTCTATGATAAGCTTTTTTCTGGGATTCTTATATGCGTTGCCGTATTTTTTCCTAGGTTAATTTCATTTACCAATTATATTTTTAAATAATATATTTACAAATCGTATGCCCCTAATAATAGAATGCATTATAACAATAATATAATTACTCCATATGTACATTACTATAATCTATTAAGGTAATAATTATACGATATAATTATATAAATTATATGATATAATTATATAAAGTACGATATAATTATATATTTCCACTCTTAAATGAAACGTGGGTGTATAGGAATGTATCTTACCTGTCAGAATGCATGATATTTTATAATTTCTTTATCTATTTTACTCTATATTATATATATGCACACACACAAACACACAAACACACACACACACACACACACATATATATATATATATATATATATATATATATATATATATATATATATGTTGTATTATATACTTTTCTAAAATATAAATAATAATGATAATTATATATATATATATATAATATTTAATATTAATATATATTAAAACACTATGAATCCTCAACAATATATTTTCTTTGTTATATGTAAATTGTATATTTTATAATTAATATTTAGTAAATTGTAATTAGTGATATAGTGAATGCAAATTGAAATGAATATTTATTTAAATAAATGGGTTTAAATTTGTAAATATAATTGTAAACTATGATTATTGTAAATTATGATTACAAATATATATATACTTAAGTTATCGCATTTCATATTTTAATCAATATATGCATATCGATGTTACAGGTAAATCGTTCGATAACGGTTTTAAGTGTACGATGCGAGATGTATCAAATAATTTCGCAAAAATCTATCAATGGAGTCTGATCATATTCGGAATTTTATTTCCGATTTTCGTCATTTCCACTTTGAATTTAAAAATATTCTTGGCAATTCGGTCTAGACTGAAATACACGGTCAAGGAGTCGACTCCGAATTGTTCAACGGATTCCAGTATGTTTACTATTTGCCAAGCGGAAGACTCTAGCGGAGTTAAGACCAGCTCAATGTGTTCTGAGGCAGATACTGGCCCGACTACAAATTCTAAACGGAAGATTAAACGTAAACCATTAACGAAACAAGATCGCGGGTTATTGAATATCTTGATGGTGGTCACGTTAACTTTCGTGTTGCTCAACACGCCGCAAGTCTTGCGTGGCTCCATTTACTACCTTTCAGTTAAAAGAACATTAAACGACTCCCAAAGATCCGTTAAACACTTTGGTTGGGCTTTCACTAATACGCTAAGCACAATTAACTACGCTGTCAATTTTTTTCTTTACTGCTTTAGCAGTCGTAAGTTTCGTCAAGATCTGAACGTCATTATTGGCTCTTTTTGCAAATTCTTTAATGCCGAATCTAATTAAATGCCGAATCTAGTGAACTTTGCATAAGTGTTTCTCATTCATAACCATAGTGGTTCTTATTTCGTATACTTATATGTATGTGTATAGTTTACTGTTTACATGAAGTACATTTAAAATTTCATCATTTGTCTTTTATATTTATTTCAATATTATATATTTATTTCATATAAATAATATATGTATACAATTTAAATAAATGTTACTATATAATTAGAGCATATAAATACTAATGCATATTATAATGATTTATTTTTGTATATTATTTTTTATAATAGTGGATTTAAAAATAAAAGTTTTAAAACATAATACAGAAAAATAATAGTAATCATATATATCTTAATAATCTTAATGAGAATGGCCACTACACATGAATTAATTATTAATTACATAACTAAACCTAAGAAACAATTATTAAAGTTTACACATTAATTAGAAATAAATATTATATGATATTCATAACAACATATTCATATTTCCTTGGTAATAACATATTACTAATAATGTACCAGAGGTTATGGTTACTTGCATTGGTTTAATAAAGAATGCTCTATTGCGGTCGTCTGTTTTAGAATGCTAATATATTTCATTATAATAATATAACAAATATTTCCGAGAAACGTTATTAAGAATTCAACAATACAATTTATTTCATCCGAATTTAATTAAACCATGTCATTCTCATGAATTTAATCTTAATATATGAGCATATCGGTATATTTCTCTAATATCTTATTTAACTCACCTAGATATCGACTTGATATACATTAATTATCTTATAATTATATCATCCATAGAAGATATCATATAATTCTACAGTGAAGTCGTTTAATTACGTAGTGTCAATATTATATGACGAAAATTAATAATTATTATTTATAAAGATTAATGATAATATTAAAACTACTATTATATACCATTAATTGTTATATCTATTGTTTTACCATAAGTATGTAATGGCGTAATAACAAGATTTCTTGACCTAATTTATAATTTTTTTTATTCCACATTTATAAAAGTATAATATTCTAGAATAATGCTTTTAAAAATAACAATTTTAGCACAATTATCCTATAATAAAACAATTATAATAGTTATTTGTAAAAATTTTATATCATAAAATCTTTTCATAATCATAATATTTTAAAACTAAATGCCATCATCTATTTTATATTGTTTTCAATGTTTTAATATTTAATATTTAATTGATTTTAATACTTTTAATATTAATTTTTCATTTAAATTTAATAATTTAAACAAAATAAAAGAATTCGAATAACTTTATTATTATAAATTTTAAATAAACAACATTCATATATTCATTTGTATTTATAGAATCCGCTATTTGGAATGTGTTTACCAGATCAAATTCAATCAAATTCAATCAAATATCTCCTATTATCATTATTTTCAACCTAATAATTAAATATAATTAATTACATCTTTATTACACTCTTTATTGACTTTAATTTTTTTCTAATACCTATTTTATTTTTTTAGATTTTCTATCATGATTTTATATAATTTTTCATTTTAATTATCCTTTTAAATCTCCTACTATCGCTTTTACATGTTTAGATTTCTTACTTGTCCTGATAGTTGGCTATATATTGAATTTATCATTTTACCATTAAATGATGATTTAATTTTATTATTATCATTTTATCTAAAATAAAATATTTCATGGATTCATTTAAAATAAGAAATATATGCTTGGATTATTATACTATAAACTATAGAATGTCAGATCTTATTATTTTATTCATATATTATCCAATATTATTATTAGGGTAATCTTGGATATTAGTATATATACTTATTCTATGCTTAATATTATCTATTTTATTTATTCTATTTTTATTAAATTAACTTATTTACATTTTTTATAATTAACAATATTATATTATTATTGAAATGTGCTGAGCTGTTATATGTATATTAATTATATATAATATATATATATATATATATATATATATATATATATATATATATATTAAATTCGGGTCACTATCTCAAAAAATCCAGAGTGAAAGATATACAAGAACTACATTGCAGATGTAAACACCAAAATGATTTTTTATTAAAATTACAATACAAAATAATGTGTGATAATATATAATAAGTATACTCCTATATCTAAAATTTATAATAGTAAATTAAACACTATTTAGAGTATTAAATATATTTATATTTAAAGTATTTTACACACAGAAAAACGTGTCGTGTTTCCGTTCGATTACCGCATAAAACGACTCGGAATATATCAAATAATAATTTTTATTTTACTTTACTACAAATCGCCAAAGTTTGTATTTTAATATGCAAACATCGAAATTCCTCTTTATATTTTACTTAATTCCGATTGGAAAAACGACGCGTAAATAGACGTGTTTTTAATGCGTACACCGTTTAAGAAAACTAGAAATTAAAATAAAACAATACTTACTAGTTCTTGCTAACTATATACACTGTGACAAGATAGTATACGTATGCAACGATAGTATTAACATATTAACATATAATATATTAATCAAATATACTAATTACTAATCAACATCAAGATCGTAAAACGATGGCTAAATCTTGACAAAACCTAAGACTGCTCAGACAGTAGAGGAAGAAATTAATGGCGTAGTTAATGGTACTTAATGTATTTGCGAAGGCCCAGCCGAAATGATTGGTAGATTTCTGAATTGGGCTCATATCTGTATTGTTGTGATCCATCGGATAAACGAGAGCGCCTCGAATCACCTGCGGTGTGTTGAATTTCACAAAAGATATTGTAACTGCCATTAATATATTCACCAGTCCTCGGTCCTGTTTTGTTAACGGTTTTCGTTTAATATTCAGATTCCCATCTGCAGTCCGTCTACTATCCGTTTCAGATAATATTATGAATACTAAGATATACTCTTTATATATATAAAATATATATCTATTTTAGGTGTATAACTCTTTAAATTAAAAACCTAATATGGTATTGTATGCTTTAGTTAAATAATTTAAAGTAATTCATTATATATATTTCAAAAATATAATGTTCACATATGAAATTATATAATGTATTATATAATATAAAATAAAGTATAATAATGAATATCATATTAGTATTTTATTATTACAGACCTGCCGACCGTGATGAGTATTATAATCCAATAGCCGATGATACGGATACATAAACAATGTAATATAGGTATATATTATAAGTTAAATATTACATTACATATAATTATGAGAATTAGAAATATATGTGTCATTTTAATATACGTATATAAATATATAATTATAAATAATATATTTATTTCGAATTAATCACGAAAGTAATATTATATATACCGTACTGTTTATAAGCAATGTATACTTAGTATAACATTTATATTGTTAGTAGTATTAATTATTTTAATATTGTTATATTCCTGTGTTTAGATCATCATCTAAACACAGGAATATAATATTAATATTATATTTAATTGCTGAATATATTTATAATTAATACAGTTATTTATATGTTTATTATATATATAATATATAGTATATATTACCATTGCAATAGCAATAGTAATTAACTACTTCATATTAGATTTATGAACTACTTATATTTAATAATTATATTTATATTTAATAATTAGATATATATATATATATATATAATGTATAGTAACTGATATGTATATTATACATATCAGTTACTATTTTATGATCATAATTAATTGTGGCAAACTTGTCACTTATGATTGTATTTATAAATATATACAAATTATATGTTTTCGGTGACTATTATGATTTATGAGTTATATAAAATGAACATATACAAGTAATAATAAATACAAGTAATAATACAAATGTTTTATGTAATATTCCATCTAGAAAAAAATAGGATAAGAAATTTGATTGTCTTTATTTTCATAAAATCAAAATAATGTGTATTATCTTAATATGTGTATTAATGTATATTATCTTAATAAAATAATTATTTATATATTTAAAGAAAATAGATAGAAATACAAAATAAATATTTCGATATTCATTCTAATTTAATTACTATCTAAAATTTCAAAAATACTATAGCTTATATTATATATATATATATATATATATATATATATATATATATATATATATATTTGGCTCAGAGGGGTGTTATTGTTGATCATAGTCGTGAGCATAACAAATAAAACAAATATAAAATATGTATAAGTAAAATTGAGTAAAACAGATAAATAGTTAATAATATATGACAAATTTGATAAAATTCTAAAAACCATTAAAGATATAAACTAGTAAAAAGATGAGTACAAATAAACAATGTAATATAGGTATATATTATAAGTTAAATATTACATTACATATAATTATGAGAATTAGAAATATATGTGTCATTTTAATATACGTATATAAATATATAATTATAAATAATATATTTATTTCGAATTAATCACGAAAGTAATATTCACTTGTAAGAATTATTCAAAAGCAAATTAACCTGTCAACCGTGATGAGTATTATCATCCAATAGCCGATGATACGGAAAGCGTACTTGGCACCGATGTCTAGTTTGCATTCGAGGTCGCTAACCGTATTGTTAGAAGTGATCAGGTACCACCTGTAAGCCCAGGCCAGTAGAGATCCGTTATCTACGAGTGCCAATGCTGCCAAGTAAATACAGAATGAACTGTTACGATTCGACGGGATACACAAGACGAATAGAGAAGCGATATTACCAAATAACCCTGAAAAAACAGATTTTTTGAGTTTAAATTTTTTTTTAAAGATGCGGTTGAATAGAAAATAGTCTAATGTGTTGAAAGTATTGCATTTGCGGAAATTGTTATTAAATATACGTGTTTGGCATTAAATATATGACATATATTAAATATATGACATTAAATAAATATATATATATATATATATATATATATATATATATATGTGAGTGTGTGTGTGTGTGTGTGTGTGTGTGTGTGTGTGTGTGTGTGTGTGTGTGTGTGTGTGTATGTGTGTGTGTGTGTGTGTGTATGTGTGTGTTTGTATATCGTACTGCTTATAAGCAATTTATACTTAGTATAACATTTATATTGTTAGTAGTATTAATTATTTTAATATTATTATATTCCTGTGTTTAGATCATCATCTAAACTCAGGAATATAATATTAATATTATATTTAATTGCTGAATATATTTATAATTAATACATTTATTTATATGTTTATTATATATATATAATATATAGTATATATTACCATTGCAATAGCAATAGTAATTAACTACTTCATATTAGATTTATGAACTACTTATATTTAATAATTATATTTATATTTAATAATTATATATATATATATATACAATGTATAGTAACTGATATGTATATTATACATATCAGTTACTATTTTATGATATAATTAATTGTGGCAAACTTGTCACTTATGATTGTATTTATAAATATATACAAATTATATGTTTTCTGTGACTATTATGATTTATGAGTTATATAAAATAAACATATACAAGTAATAATATATACAAGTAATAATACAAATGTTTTATGTAATATTCCATCTAGAAAAAAATAGGATAAGACATTTGATTGTCTTTATTTTCATAAAATCAGAATAATGTGTACTATCTTAATATGTGTATTAATGTGTATTATCTTAATATGTGTATTAATGTGTATTATCTTAATAAAATAATTATTTATATATTTAAAGAAAATAGATAGAAATACAAAATAAATATTTCGATATTCATTCTAATTTAATTACTATCTAAAATTCCAAAAATACTATAGTTTATATTATATATATATATATATATATATATAAATATATATATATATATATATATATATTTGGCTCAGAGGGGTGTTATTGTTGATCATAGTCGTGAGCATAACAAATAAAACAAATATAAAATATGTATAAGTAAAATTGAGTAAAACAGATAAATAGTTAATAATATATGACAAATTTGATAAAATTCTAAAGACCATAAAAGATATAAACTAGTAAAAAGATGAGTACAAATAAAAAAATTCTGAAAAAATCTGTATCGCTAGAAGATACAGATCCTTCGATGGATTTCTTTCTACTAGATCTTTTCAAATATTTCCAACCTGAAATTAGCATTAGAATTTTGTATTGCCAATAAAATGCCACAGTGATATAGATGATATACTTTTTATTTTCAATAACTTTTTAGGTTTACCTTCCCGCAAAAATAGAAGTGATTGAAAAATAATATAAAATAAAAATATTTAATTGTTCTAGTGTATTCGTCACCATAACTTGAATTTGGTTAATTCTTTCCGTTATACTCCTGAACGTAGATGAACATTTATTAAGTATGTGTATATTGCTTTAATTTTCAATGAAATGCACTCGGCTAATTCAAATGTTCGGGATACGGCTCCCTGTAAAGGGTAGACTAGAAATATAGTTAGCTAACCTAAGAATTTTCACCAACTTCGAAGGAACCAAACAGATGTCACCCATACATATTTTTATATTTTCTGTAGCGGAAACATCAATATTTATTTGCAGATATTGGGAAGTAAGTCTGGTTCAGGACCATAGATTTGCGCCTTTGCTTTTTATACATGTAAGCATAGAGTCTATTCGTTGTTTGGCCTGATATAAAGTCATTTACTGGAATATCATTATTATATCCAGCTATATTTGCTATAGTATCGTTCACTGATGATTATATATAGATGAAATCTTTATATCATTTAAGGATAATAACTGAATATTTATTAATCGTCTATATATCGGCTTCTTGATTCAAGTGCCCAATTTCTAATTCTCCAACTTCTCTGTTAGCATAGAAAAAGGGTGTTGCACTGTTATTGCTAGTTTTTCATAATGATTTTCACCCTCTTGTCAATCGAAAATAGAGATGATATTAGCACTCGACCTGAATTAATAACATGTGATATTAATTCAGGTTATATTAATAGAGCTGGTATAAAATAGTTTCTTAGTAATTCACTTTTTTGCCAAGGAGTTAAACCAGATTCCACAATCATCTATATCTTTTGAAGCAAGTCGGAAGTAATATTAAAATGAATTTAGCATCCAGAGGTATATTAAGGTAATTTCATTTTCTTACCTTTTTAGAGCAGGATGATTTCTGAACCTAGTTTGAACTAAACCTTATCATGCTGACCGCTAAAAAAGCTTAATGATTAAATTATAACCCAATATATATATATATATATATATATATATATATATTATGCTTTTCCATGTAATGATTTAATATGGAATATCTTTGTAGTCATTATAATTATAAATGTAATTTTTTGTTATATCTACAGAAGTATTAGGTAAGCATAGCTTATTACATAGCATAGGGTTCTATAACTTTTTAGGGAAGCAACATGACATATGGATGAGGAACGTAGATATATAGTGCAAGTGTGTTTATTAATTACGATTATATGATGTCAGTGATCAATTCAAAATCACAACATAATCTAATCAGAAACAAATACCTCAAAATGACAAGCGCCGAGAAGATTCGGATACGACCTTATCTCGTTCAATGGTAAGTGACATTCGTATATGGCAATTTAGATAAGCTAGACATTATCATTTAGATTACTTAGATTACTTACAGTGTATCAAATACAAGTGTATACAAATATAGATATTTATTAAAATTATAGATATATATATAAATAAAATTACAAATGTGTTAACATGTTTTTATTTATGGGTATTTTATAGCATACAAATGATTAATTATCCTTGATAATTAAATACAATGTATGGAGTTTAATCTATCTACTGATAAAGCTAGTTCATAAAACATTATGAACATTTTTAATATCGTTTTCCACATTTTTTTTAATTTTTCTATTGGAAATGTATTTAAGGAACACCTTAAAAGAGTCATCTAATCACGAACGGAGAATGAAATCGTCCCGATGTCATACGTATAGTAATTATTATCTATAAGGTATTTTTTCGTTGTATTCTTCGTAGAAATTCTGGAACAAACTTTTATTATTGATTCGGCTATATATAAGCTAAAATATATAAAACAAATTATATATTTATCGGATTCATTTATCAACAAAATGTTGTTCTATAACCAAATATAAAATCATGTCCGGTCTATTTAGTTCTATTATCATAGGGCTATATCCTCAAGAAAGTATTCATATTCTAAAAAACATGTAGATAATTCAAGGTTACCCAATTTACTATAGTGATAAAATGTAATAACCATTCCCAATATTATGTCAGAAATTATTTTAAAATATTAGAGATGTACTCTAATGAACTATATCAGACCTAAGTGTTGTGTTATTATTATTTTATTTACATTTAATAAGTTTAGATGATATGAATTTGCCATATAAGGGCCAGAATTGATATTGCACCGAGTATTCAAAACATGAATAACAATGTGTTACATATATATTGGGTTATTCTTTTTGATGGAGTATCAGCACATTTATCAAATAACCGATATTGGTAATAAAATTGTAAAATATAATGTTCAAGATACACAAAAAGGTAACAAAATATATCAATGCTTCTGTAATTATGTAAAATGGCGAGAATGCTATGAATTCCACATTATTGAAAGTCAATGCTAGCGATTAATGTTATATTCAATTAGCTTCTTTATGGGAAATGTAGATCACTTTCGCTGATTAAGCATTCTAGCACGCTAATAAAATTTAAGCTACCGATAAATTAATATACTCATTAAATGTATCTGAAATTTTAAAATATCTAGATTTTGCGAATGGTGTTTAGTTACTTGTTCTAGCATTTAAACAAATTAAATATTAACCTAAATAGGCAATTCTCCATTAACTTCATATAAATGTTTGAATTTTAAGTAGTAACATCATTGAATAACTAATATTGAATATTTTAAAGATCACGTTATTTAAAAGATAACGATATTATTGAAGATATTTTATTATTGAAATATCATGTATTTTGATAGCGTCTCTTCTAGCATCCCAAAAACTCTTAGATCTATCAACATAGAAATAATTACTAAATAATATACTACTGTATATATTATTTTATTGCATGCATTATAACATCTAATATAAAATCAATTAGTAAATTTTAATATAATATATTAACCAATAATTATACTTTAACATTATAATCAATCATATATTTCTATAAATAAAGCAAACCAATTAAATACATCTAAATATGTATTGGTTAATTCACTTAAATGTTAAAAGATGTTTATATGTAGTATCATTGTAAACTTATTCCCAGACTAATTACTTAATATGACATTGAAAATATATATTAAACGTTATATATACATATTATATTTTACTTTGTTCTGTTTACTTTATGCTATTATTGATTATTGTAACAAGTTATATGAAGTAAAATAAAAAAAATAAATTTCGAGTATTATCTTTTAATTACATTTTTATCCACAATTTATTAGGATTATTTAATTTGTTTAGTTCAATTTTTTAAATTATGATATATATCAGAATATAAATTATACATATTGTAATTTGACTTTATAACGTTTAGATTAAAGTAAGTTAAAATATCTCATTTAATATACTCTATAATATAATTTTCATAATTAAATAAAAACTAAGTAAATGTAAACAAAAATATAATAAAGTAAAATACATATTTTATAAATTAAAAAATTCTATTCATCATCTTTACAAATGGACTTACATTAATTATATAAAACTAGTTTTAGATATACATTAATATAAATAATAATTAATTTCAAACTAATATTTTACTCTGAATATGATTAGAGAATATACATTAATAAAATTATAAATAATACCTATATAACAATTATGAATACAAGATTATTAAACTGTTTATTAAAATAAAAATTGTATACTAAAAATTATTATTTAAATACATTTATTAAATAATATGTAATATTAATTTATATTAAATGAACAAATATAATATAAATTTGTTATAATTAATATCAAAAATAAAATTGGCAATCCCAAAATAAATATGTAAAATGATCTAAAAAAATATGAGCCTTTATAAGTAATAATATTAATATTGTAATAATTGTATCAATTAAATAATCCAGACAATTATTCACTAATCAATTTCAGTAAATCTATAGATGGGTATTGAATGTAAAGTTTTTTACATTTGATGGAATTATATTCATGACATTTTTCACGAGTTTGATTCTTCTGATAGGAAACGTCTTATTCGATTCAGCAGTTCTTTTTTCAGTTCATCGGGTACTAGAGCTATAAAGAAATAATGTTAAAAATAGCAATACAATCAATAAGTTATGTTTGGAATAGATAGAATGTTGTTTAAAAAGATATTTATCACAAAAATCATTAAATAAATACTCTACTCTGCTAAAATTACACAATAAAACTTTATTGCATAATATAATATAAATAAACAAATAAATGAAAATGTTTATTTCAAGTACATTAACTTTAACAAAACATTAAACAACACAATAATTGACAACGAAATAATAACTCAATGTAATCTAGTATAATTTAAGTAACAAATACTACTAACCTCGACCCTTGGGCGTTATCTCTGTGACAAGGTCATCTACATTGACATTCTCAAGGCCCTTCCGTTTGATGACAGCTGCGATTAAGAGGAAAGTTTTGGGTCAAGTATCTAAAACTATAGTAAATGATTTTATAATTTGGTCATTAAATTTTTTTGATAAATTAAAACTAATATTTATTTTTATGAAAAATACTATATATCAAATGTTTATAATTTAATCAATATTCATTATAATTAATTGGAATATTCACATAATATAAATTTAATATCAAAGATTCAGATTAATTAATCATTTATGATAGTTTTGGGTCAAGTATCTAAAACTATAGTAAATGATTTTATAATTTGGTCATTAAATTTTTTTGATAAATTAAAACTAATATTTATTTTTATGAAAAATACTATATATCAAATGTTTATAATTTAATCAATATTCATTATAATTAATTGGAATATTCACATAATATAAATTTAATATCAAAGATTCAGATTAATTAATCATTTATGATAGTTTTGGGTCAAGTATCTAAAACTATAGTAAATGATTTTATAATTTGGTCATTAAATTTTTTTGATAAATTAAAACTAATATTTATTTTTATGAAAAATACTATATATCAAATGTTTATAATTTAATCAATATTCATTATGATTAATTGGAATATTCACATAATATAAATTTAATATCAAAGATTCAGATTAATTAATCATTTATGATAAATTATTTAAAAATTTTAAAGTTGAAGGATTTTTTACAAAATTTCAAAAAAACATATTTTTCAAATTACCAATAAACTCAATAAATCAAAACTAAACATAAATCAATGAAATAATATTTTTTTCTATTATATATAGCTAGTATCATATTTTTTAAAAATATATTCTGCACTAATCATAATTTTCATACAATATTGCATTTTAATGATATGAATCATTCTTTCCAAAACTATAACATATTTCATTACCAATATGTCAATATAAAATTAATATTTATTATAATATAAATCATATATTATTATTATTATAATTTCATGTGTGAAAATAAAAATCCATATATCTATAAATCAAAAACTGTCATAGATTTTATGATATATAATAAATTACGCTGTTATGTAAAACATTAGATCAAATAATATAAAATTGTCATCAGATATCAAAATGTTAATATAAAGTATATATTTATTAATTCAATTAAATGTACACTATATATATTTAACTTTTTGTTAAATAAATTTAAGTTTTTTATGTAATTATTTTTGTAGAGATCTTTGTAGTTATTCTAAAAGTAAATAGAATGTATAAATAGAAAAGGAAATGCAATACAATGAACTTATTTGAATATAGATAAGTTATTACATTTTCTTTATCAGATATTTTAATATAGATGTTTTTAATAAATACTCTAAAATTTCATATAATTAATAAACCAATACAATTTTAATTATTGCATTTTTTAATTGATTTATACAATGAACAAATAAAATACAAATATAAGAATTTATCCTATTAAATGTTATAGTTAAGTTCTGGATATGGATAAATAATAAAATAATGGTATGTATTTTATTAGATTATTCCATATAAAGTGTAGATACTATGTAGTTCTAGCTGGAACTATGATATTTATGATATATAGGATCACAAACTTTTAGTATGTAGGGTAAGCTCATCCCTCCAACCACATTCTTGTAATCGTGATCGTAGAAGCTCTTTTAACCTATTCATATGGTTTCAATACAGCAAGGCAATATTTTCAAGGCTTACATTAAGAGATTCTCTTATAGTTGATAATTATAGTTAATAATTATCATATTACTAAAAAATGTATACATAAACGTTATTATATAAATTCATTAAAACAAAAGAGTTTAGTATATTGATTAATAAAATTCCTTCAAAAGTATTTATTAATAAAATATATAAATTATTACTGTTAATATTAAGTATATTTTATATTTTATGCCTGTAATAGAAATTAAATATTCATAAATATTTTTCATCTCAATTACCATAGATGATATAAAAACTCAGTATTACATGTTAAAACAGTATTACAGTATTACATTGTTTCAAAATAATTGACTATATTTTGTAATAATTGCAGTAGCAGAATAATAATAATTAATCATGTTTAAGATATAATAAGAGTGTGTAATGTAAACATTTTTTCTAAGTAAAATTATTTTAAAAATACATTTCATAATACATTTTATATTCAACTATTTTGGAGATCTATAAATATCAATCTTAATAAATCTTTGTCAAATTCTATATTTAATAAATATTGTACAATTATTCAAAGGAAAACTCTCTAAACATTATTGTAATAAGGCTGTAAATGTAAACCTAATATCATAATTTTAATATACTCTGTATTATATGGGATTAAAATCATAAATGCTAGATACCTAGATATAAGCCATTAACTATACATCACTCATTCTGAATTGAATATAAGACACTTTTAAAAATAAGAATCAATAATATTACTATTACTCACAAATATTAATTTATATTTAAAATATATTGTATAACATTTTAGTTTTTTTATTATATAATAAAAGTTAAAATATATTTAATTTGTACAATTACAGATATTCAAATTTGAAAAACTAAATTATCTATATTTGAATATTCTACCCACAGTCAATAAAATGTTTCAAATAAACAATCACATTTCTTTTGTATTCTGGAATTTTACAAATATTAACCGACAATTATAGAATTTATTATTACTTTATGACTAAATAATAAATACTCATTACATGTCACTGTTATGCTGACCATGATATATGTAAATATTAGTAATTATAAATTATTATATATCAATGTAGTAGATATGTATATATATATTAAATATACAATAGAATTTTATAATACAATTATTATAAATGTGATCATATTTGTATTACATCATGGTCATCGTGAACCAGTAACTTTACAAGTTACTGAAACATTAGAATTCTATGAACCCCTTCTTGAATATTTACTTTACATATATTCAAATCAACCTATCATAAACCTTGTTATTTTTACTGTGTGCATAATAAATATAAATAATCAAGTGCACACTCTTTCAAATGCATTTTCTTGGAATAATTGTTTTCATTCACCTATGATAGTTTTAAATATAACAGAATGTTCAATTTAAGAGGTAATCCAATAATGTTTTTTGTATGCGATGCTAATTTTTGTATTGATAAAATAAAATAGCCTATTTTTCAAGTATACGTAAATCTTCATATATTCAATAAATAGTCAAATTTATGCACAAAAATAGTGAATATTATTTAATAGATCAGGAAATGTAAAATAACCTTAAATTATCACAATCGGAAAAAATACCATGTTAAAATGTGTTAAAATGTACAAATAAGTGTTTAATATAAGTGGGCGAAAAATATTTGCAATATTTCAAAAATTGAATCACTAGTTACATTTATATACTTTATACAAACATGTCTACTATGTAAATATCGTAATTGAAGATTTCTACTTTTATAAATAATTCTTCTATTTTAATTAAATACCCATTTCTAATACCAAATATAATGACTTTTTGGACTCTCTCATACATATGTGAAAATATTGTGCATATAAATAACAGACTATATTACCATGGACAAATCATACCATGAACACCATACGTATGTTAAATTATATGTAGGATTCATCATCGATGATAGTAAATTCAAAAATACCCGCTAAATCAAATTCTATGTTTTAAAATAAACAATATAATGAATGGAAGTAAAGAAAACCTTACATATTAAAAATTCATATCATATAACACGGAAAACATAACTTGATATCAATGGCACGAATACACTTGTGACGCTGGGGGGGGGGGGGGAGGGTGCTTGTATAATACAACAATTAGTTACAAATGTCAATATGCATTATGCAGTATGTTTTTGAATAATTCAAATTCTCAGTTATTTATTCAGTTAATATAACAATACAGGACTATTAATTACGAATTAAAAATAAACAATGGCATAGGTTTACTGAAAACAACAATTAAATTTGTATGTATGACAAGGAAGGGTAAACAAAAGAACAATATACTTATTAATGGGGTCAAATAACATTATGCTAATAGATTCTAAGGAAAGTTGCACTAATGTTAATAACATATACAAATATACAAGCTTCAAAAATAAAAACTCTATTATTGAAAATACAAATAACTGTGTACCTATTTACACTCAATAATATGACATCGTTGAATAAAGCAGATGAACTTATAGAGAACAGAGTCAGATGAATTTAGAGTTATAGACAACAGAGTTAGATGAACTTAGAGCTTTAGACAACAGAGTCAGATGAACTTAGAATTATAGAGAACAGAGTTAGATGAACTTAGAGCAGAGTTATAGAGAATAGAGTCAGATGAACTTAGAATTATAGACAACAGAGTTAGATGAACTTAGAGTTATAGACAACAGAGTTAGATGAACTTAGAGTTATAGACAATAGAGTTAGATGAACTTAGAGCAGAGTTATAGACAACAGAGTTAGATGAACTTAGAGTTATAGACAATAGAGTCAGATGAACTTAGAGTTATAGAGAATAGAGTTAGATGAACTTAGAGTTATAGACAACAGAGTTAGATGAACTTAGAGTTATAGACAATAGAGTTAGATGAACTTAGAGCAGAGTTATAGACAACAGAGTTAGATGAACTTAGAATTATAGACAACAGAGTCAGATGAACTTAGAGTTATAGAGAACAGAGTTAGATGAACTTAGAGCAGAGTTATAGACAATAGAGTCAGATGAACTTAGAGTTATAGACAATAGAGTCAGATGAACTTAGAGTTATAGAGAACAGAGTTAGATGAACTTAGAGCAGAGTTATAGACAATAGAGTCAGATGAACTTAGAGCAGAGTTATAGACAACAGAGTTAGATGAACTTAGAGTTATAGAGAATAGAGTCAGATGAACTTAGAATTATAGACAACAGAGTCATAAACTTAGAGTTATAGACAACAGAGTTAGATGAACTTAGAGTTATAGACAACAGATTCAGATGAACTTAGTCTGCTTTTAAAAATATAAATACACATATTTGTATACTATAAAAATATTATTGGTATGCAATTTGTAAGAAGTTAAATATTCAATGAAATCAATATGCAAGCAAATATTTAATCTAGATATGTATTGAAGTTATGTCAACTATTCAATGTCGTGTATTAAATAGATATTAAAATTGTATCATGTATCATGTCTAACTTATCTTTCTCTCCAGATTGTACCAGTTTCCGGTGGATTTCATCTTTTAAGATGTTGCTTTTAGAGTCAGATATTTTCTTATTGTCGCTATAAATAGAAAAACTTAATATTAACAAATTATATAAATAATGTATAGAAAAAGATAAATAACTAAACATATTAAAGAATATAGAAAAGCAAAGAAAATAGATTGTTTTAAAATGTAAAAATAGAAATTTTAAATTTGAATATTCACAAATAAATATGAAGTATAAATGTTGAAATTATTTATAAATACTTGTAATACGCAATACTCAACAAATAAAGTTATTTCAAACATATTATAAACAATAGACGTATAGTCTATTATAATTATAAAATGTAATATAATACTATTAAGTAATACTTTAATGTAATATAATAACTAATAATAGAACAATATTATATAGATTATTTTGTTAAATATTAAAGATAATTTATTGAAATTATACAGTTTAATCTAAATTGTATGTTGAATTGCGTTTAATGAATCAAATAGCTGATGTTTGTTTACCAAAACCCATAGAAAACCAGACGTAATAACTTTTTAAATAGTAATTATCAAGTAAATCACTGCATATATTATATGATACTATATTATATAATTTAATATTATTCAATATTAATTTATTTTATTTAATAGGATCATGTATTGGTATCATGTATTGGTCTATTAATCTAATAAGATAACGTACCAATTTATAAATGTTACGACTATCCAGTACATATTTAATACCAAAAAATCAATGAAATGTTAAAGATTGGATGTTTTAATTTAAAATATAAATTATAATAAAATCATATAAAATATTATTAAACATTATCATGAATTTAATTTTTTAAATAATTAATAAAATATTTAATAAGATCTAATGTCATAATACAATATTATGTTATTGTATTTATCATAGATATACTAATTATTTAAAATATGTATTACTTACTCTTCCATTGATTCTTAAATATTTTAAATTTAATAATGATAGATACAAAAATATTTATATTAAATGCCAAAGCAATGAAAATATATACAAAGAAAAAGAAAGAATTTTTAATCATAACTATGTGGTATTTCTCTAATTCTTAATAAATATATATAAATATGATTAAATTTGTAATAAATTGATTATTTTAATTTATTTTAATATTTTTAATATATAATTAATATTAAAATAATATATTTATTTGAATGTTAATAATCTATAGAATCTATGATCTCTGGAATTTAGCAAAATAAAGTTGTTTGTTTCGTAATTGTTTAATTAATACTAAAGACTATACCGACTATTTAAAATGACAGATAAACAGGTTAATATACGTTACAAAATAATAATTTCGTTAAAAATATATATTTAACGTAACTTTTAAACTCGTTTTTTATCAATTTTTTATTTATTATTTTTTAAAAGTTCTTAATTACTATTTTTGAAAGTTTTTTTAATTAGCAATTATATGATATTTCCAGTAAACTAGTTTATTACATTTTAATATGAAATATTTCAAGTATTATCATATTAAATTCATGATTATTTTATCATTGCTATAATTTTGAAATAATCCTATATTTAATATAATACTACCTTTAAATAATACTTCATTATTGAATGATTAATATATAATATATTTTTGAATAATAGATTACTATTTCATTATACACCCGAATCTTCTATATGATATTTATCAGATATGTATATATTACAAATGTAAAATAATTTTTTTAAATGTATACCATATTTTTATATCCTAGATTAGTGCATATATATAATTATTATTTAATATATATATATAATTATATATGTATATATATATATATAATTATATATGTATATATATATATATATATAATTATATATGTATATATATATATATATATATATATATACTTTTGCTTCAAAAATATTATAATTCTGAAAACAATGTTGATAAATGTATTAATATATTAGGTAACAATTAAGTAATCTATATATATATCTTCTATAATTGTGGAATTAATTAATGGAAGCTTTTATATATAATTATATTTGTAATAATAATAAGTTATTTTTATTATAAAAATGTAATATAACTATTCAAATTATTGTATTGAAATTATTATTAGTATAAAAGTATAAATTGATTTAATCACATTTTTATAATTGAGTTTTTGATTTGCAAAAATTTTATCTGAAATATATGATAATAATTTTTCAGCCCAATAAATTTATTAGAATAAAATTTAATTCTTAAAATATATGAAGAAAGGATCTTTTAATTTTAAATGGATTCTAAAAATATTATTTTATAAAAATGTACTACTAATTTTTTATCTTTTAAAATTCATTTTATAGATATATTAAAGAATTTAATAATCTAAACTGTTTTAAAATTAATAATAGTAGTTGTTTAGATTTAATATTTTTACTATTCCGTTAACGAATGAATTGATAAGAGTAGTTCACCTTCAATCAGAAATAGGTGTTTGCTACGGTACGTGAAATGATTCTTTAGAATGTATCGCAAGACTTTTAATAAAGTGCCGGAATGTTATACAGTCTCACTGATCAAACAAGTTAGTATGCTCGGATGTAGTTCTTTAGTCATGCAATCTTTCAAATATAATTATAGTACATAGTATTTATTAATTAATACTTAATTAATGAATACTTAGATTATACTTATAATAAATTCTTTTGAATAATATAATTTGATATGTGAATTAATAATAATTTGTATTTATAAATTGATTTACATATATATATATATAATATAAATATATGTATATATATATATATATATATATATATATATATATATATATGATATCATATATATATATAAATAATATTTTTAGATTGAAAAGTATCCCGTTATATGGGATACTTGTGCGACCACAATTGATATTCGGTTGGATCGAACGCAAGCTTATGAATTGATTGCAGAATATATCAATTCCCTCTCCAATGTGAACATTAAATTAACTGCAGGTTTTAGCACAAATCAGGAGAACTTAGGTGTTTACTTTCATGAGCCTTCATTTCCTTTCTCTACACGTGATCGCAAATACTTATTACATTTCAACTCTTGTTTCCTAATCTACTTTAGTGCGTGCCCTCGTTATTTTGCGTCTAATTCACTTTTATCATTTCTCAATTCCTTCGCCTGCGACATCTGCTTACCATAACTACGACCACCAGATTCGATCCAAGACAAATGGAGGAATATTCGAGTTGCGTACCGAAACTCCTACTACAAAATGTTGTCGACGCTCTCCGGAGAGAAGTCGACGGAGAATTACGAAGCCCAACTCAACGAGGTAACCCCAACTGTCCCGCCTGATTAGTTAACGCACCCCTGTCTCCCTACTACTATTCACAATTGTTGGTAGTACGACTAATTTCATTTCATTCCTCGACGACGTTTGTTTTAGATTCACGACTCTTCAAAATACAAATACAAACACGAACTGTACTTCCTCGCCAAACAAATGGTTGCCCGCGATTCTAATTTAATATTCGACAAGGACATTAAAGACGGAATGGTTTGTAGCGATGTTTCATTAATTACATTAGTATGTCAACGTGTTGGAGATTTACTTAAATTATAACTTACTATAACTTATAACTTATTAATTATAACTCTATATTTACAGATGTCTAGATTTGACTTGGAACTAGATAACGACTCCGCAAATGATGTTCTGATGCTAAAGGATGGAGCCAATTCAAGGTAAAAACTTGAGTTGTGCTAATTCTATTT
The DNA here is from genome assembly GCA_964035775.1 of Osedax frankpressi. NCBI lineage: Eukaryota > Metazoa > Annelida > Polychaeta > Sabellida > Siboglinidae > Osedax > Osedax frankpressi. The sequence continues at coordinate 34,777,620 of OZ038315.1, read as the reverse complement.
AAATTTGAAATGGTGCCAACAATTATTACATAACAATATAACTGCCATTAATTTAGTATTATTATTACTCATTAACGTAAAATATGTCAATTATAGAATAAGAATAGGCACCAGAATAAAATTTCTATTTTATTACTGATCCACTTGATTTATGAAATCCAAAACCAACCCACATTGCAATTACCAATCGCAAATTATCTTACAGTATATTTCCCGAAATTAAAGAAGAAATTCTGGATTTGGACGACATCATTTCTGATGAAAATCTAGAGAAGTATGCTTTCATTTGTGTTAATAAACCTCATATCGTGATTAATTATAATAATCATCATTTGACAGGTCTCTTTCCCAGCCGGTGTACCAGATACCGTACAAGACACATTCAGGGATAGCTCAACCTCCATCTCTGCCTCTCCTCCCTCCACCTCGACTCACTACACCGCCGCTAACGATACCTCCGCAAGTGCAGACATTCTCTCACGTCGCGATGACCTCTTCGACTCCAAAGTCCTCCTCTTTACCCTGTTCTACCATCGCGGGCACTCCGGTAGGGGCTGAAACGGCGGACCACGCCATAACTCTCTTATCGCCTTTTGGCCACCTGGCAAAGAAACGCAAACACAATGGTATAACGGCGTCCCATACCTCCTCCTCCTCGTCCATCTCCGCGCCTCCACTCCAACAACAGCATCGACTCAAACTAGAAGACCAATTCGCTGAACTATCCGAATCAATCACCGAGATGAACGCCAACATCACAACGCTTATGATACAACAACATCAACACCAGCATCGTAACAACTCCCCGTTGGCTCGCCTCGAACCCTCCACCTTGTCCTCGGCTCCCGAAACCGATGCAATGGCCGCTTCTGCTCGACAGGACCGACGCGTCAACTCTTTCTTCTCCTACATCGCCGACAGCGTGAACACCTTCCCTCCGTCCGAACGGCTGCGTTTCGTTGACGACGTTTACAAACTGCTGCGAGACCTCGAACACTCCTTGAGCCGAGACTCGTCGACCGTTGACCTCCAACAATAACGATAACCCCACCACGACTAGGCAAATGACATTCTTATCATTTTAATTCACATTCACAATATTTTTGTAAAAGACTGTGTGATAAATGCCAAATATGGAAATATGCCAAATTTATGGAATCTACAGAAATTTCTATTTTTAGTATTAAAACAAATACTGTTATATAACTTTACTATCTTATTGAAAATTATCTAGTTAATAACTAGTTTTATTATGTAAAAACTATTTAATAAATGGTAATCAAATTATTATTATTTTTTTTCATTCAATTATATTTAAATGTTAAAATATTTTATTAAATTGATTTATTACAATATTTTATCATTTGGATTTTAATGAATTCCTTGAAATATTAAGATATTTATATTATATATAAGTATTTAATTATACAGTACTGCAGTATACAGTATTATACAGTACAGTATATACTGTGAACATATTCTGAATTGAAAGTTTACATTTTTATTATTTAATTGTAATTCTAAATATGGATTATTATTGTTATATGTGTACATTTCTTTCTATATTGTTGTAGTATAGCTATTTCATTTATGGTTAGCTCTTCACTTTAACTTATGTCTCTATCTTTAACTTATCTCTTTACTATGACTAATAATTCAGCCAATACATACTCCTAGATATATGCACCCTTTAACATACTATTCCCAAAACCTTAAAATACCTAAACAATATCTAACTACATTCTAGATCATAGCCTTCCCTTAACTACATTTTCAAATAATAATTCTTAATTACTTTAGTAATTAATTACTATCTAAACATTCATCCGAAGTTCGTCTTACTCTCTTAATTTCACCATTCAGTTACTGGCCAATTGTTCTCGGGGTCCCTTAACTTTACACTTCCTTCATTTTCCCCTTAAACCCGATGCGCGGACTACACTCTCCATTCCGGCTAAACCTATCCTATCCTTCCTTAGCCCCACATACCGCGCCCACATTCCTTAGCCCCACCTTTACACACGTAGACCACGCCCACATTCCTTAGCCCCACCTTTACACACGTAGACCGCGCCCACATTCCTTAGCCCCACATACCGCGCCCACATTCCTTAGCCCCACCTTTACACATGTAGACCACGCCCACATTCCTTAGCCCAACCCTTACACACGTAGACCGCGTCCACATTCCTTAGCCCCACCCTTACACACGTAGACCACGCCCACATTCATTAGCCCCACCTTTACACACGTAGACCGCGCCCACATTCCTTAGCCCCACCTTTACACACGTAGACCACGCCCACATTCCTTAGCCCCACCCTTACACACGTAGACCGCGTCCACATTCCTTAGCCCCACCTTTACACACGTAGACCGCGTCCACATTCCTTAGCCCCACCCTTACACACGTAGACCGCGCCCACATTCCTTAGCCCCACCCTTACACACGTAGACCGCGTCCACATTCCTTAGCCCCACCTTTACACACGTAGACCGCGCCCACATTCCTTAGCCCCACCCTTACACACGTAGACCGCGCCCACATTCCTTAGCCCCACCCTTACACACGTAGACCGCGTCCACATTCCTTAGCCCCACCTTTACACACGTAGACCGCGCCCACATTCCTTAGCCCCACCCTTACACACGTAGACCGCGCCCACATTCCTTAGCCCCACCTTTACACACGTAGACCACGCCCACATTCCTTAGCCCCACCCTTACACACGTAGACCACGCCCACATTCCTTAGCCCCACACACCGCGCCCACATTCCTTAGCCCCACCCTTACACACGTAGACCACGCCCACATTCCTTAGCCCCACCTTTACACACGTAGACCGCGCCCACATTCCTTAGCCCCACCTTTACACACGTAGACCGCGCCCACATTCCTTAGCCCCACCTTTACACACGTAGACCGCGCCCACATTCCTTAGCCCCACCCTTACACACGTAGACCGCGCCCACATTCCTTAGCCCCACCTTTACACACGTAGACCACGCCCACATTCCTTAGCCCCACCCTTACATACGTAGACCACGCCCACATTCCTTAGCCCCACCTTTACACACGTAGACCACGCCCACATTCCTTAGCCCCACCCTTACACACGTAGACCACGCCCACATTCCTTAGCCCCACCTTTACACACGTAGACCGCGCCCACATTCCTTAGCCCCACCTTTACACACGTAGACCGCGCCCACATTCCTTAGCCCTACCTTTACACACGTAGACCGCGCCCACATTCCTTAGCCCCACCTTTACACACGTAGACCGCGCCCACATTCCTTAGCCCCACCCTTACACACGTAGACCACGCCCACATTCCTTAGCCCCACCCTTACACACGTAGACCACACCCACATTCCTTAGCCCCACCCTTACACACGTAGACCACGCCCATCGCTCCCGCCGTCCGCCTTCTCCACGGTATCAACAAACAAGATTTGATATCGGATCACGGAGCCGTGTTTGAAATCGATGAGAATTACGTGGATCCCGAGGCCAGCGAAACCGACTTAGACGACCGACACTCCTACTCGAAGTCGGACTACAGTCACTACTTCAATGACATCAACTTCGCCAACAGAAAGGTCTTTATTAAGGATCTCTTTTGCGTATGGATAATAGTCGTATTCCACGTTATTATCAGACATGACTAATCTAATATGTTTATAGTTATACGTTATTGGCCTACATTATCTTGTATTTTCATAGTCCCTCTTATTAGACCAGACCCTACCACAAGTCTCAATCATGAGCCCGTTTAGGTTAAACTCTACACCCTACATTTAGACGAAAGATTCTAAACGAAATGCTGGAGACGACGACAATGAGGATTGCAGTTCTCCTTTTCAACTGATGTCCGAGGACATGGAGGACATATCGCCCGCAAAAAACAAAGGCATCCTTAAGTTAATCACTAAACAAAGTATGTCCGAAGAACAAGTCACTATGGAGTCTTTAGTCTACAGTGAGTATGCGCCTGTTCTAGTGGACGTGGCTCTTCGTAGATACGCATTGTTTAGTAGAAGTTTAGTGGAGGTGCAAATAATAAATGGCCACTAGATATTACTTTGTAAAGGTATGCGTAAATAACCATAGAACTTAATATAGACAACTTTTTATTTAAATTAAAATTTAATCTTGAAAATATTATTTGTTTTCTGTTATTAGTGTTTAAATAATGCCTGCTCTCATTACTACCCTTCACTACACTCTACGTACACTCACTACTACCTCGCTACATTCACTATTACCTCCCTCCTTTCACTACCCTCTCTTACACTCAATACCTTCTCCCTATACTCATTATCCTATCATTATCCGTACTACTACCTCCCTATACTCACTACTACCCCTCTACCCTATACACTACTACATCCATACACTACCTCTCTACACTCACTACTACACTCACTCACCCACTATACTTTCTTATATCACCCTAAACTCATTAATACCCTCCTATACTCACTACAGCCTCCCTTCACTCACAACACCTACATCTACTTAATAACATGCACTACTATCTCACTACACTCTTTATAATAACTACTATCTCCCTATACTCATTACCTCCTTACTACACTTATTACTTCCTCCCTACACTCACTACGTCTTCAATACATTTACTACCTCCTCACTACACTCACTACCTCCTCCATCCACTCACTTCTACATCACTATACTCATTACCTCCTCACTACACTCACTTCTACCTCCCTACACTCACCACCTCCCTACACACAATACCTCCTCCCTACACTAACTACCTCCTCACTACACTCACTACATCCTCCCTATACTCACTACCTCCTCACTACACTCACTACCTCCTCTCTACACTTACTACCTTCTCCTTACACTCACTTCTACCTCCCTACACTCACCACCTCCCTACACTCACTACCTCCTCCCTACAACCATTACCTTCTCCTTACACTCACTACCTCCTCCCTATACTCACTACATTTACTACACTTACTACCTCTCTATACTCACTACCTCCTCACTACACTAACTACCTCCTCCCTACACTCACTACATCCTCCCTACACTCACTACCTCCTCCCTACACTCACTTCTACCTCCTCACTACACTTACTACCTCCTCCCTACACTGACTACCTCCTCCCTACACTGACTACCTCCTCACTACACTTACTACCTCCTCCCTACACTCACTTCTACCTCCCTACACTCACCACCTCCCTACACACAATACCTCCTCCCTACACTAACTACCTCCTCACTACACTCACTACATCCTCCCTATACTCACTACCTCCTCACTACACTCACTACCTCCTCTCTACACTTACTACCTTCTCCTTACACTCACTTCTACCTCCCTACACTCACCACCTCCCTACACTCACTACCTCCTCCCTACAACCATTACCTTCTCCTTACACTCACTACCTCCTCCCTATACTCACTACATTTACTACACTTACTACCTCTCTATACTCACTACCTCCTCACTACACTAACTACCTCCTCCCTACACTCACTACATCCTCCCTACACTCACTACCTCCTCCCTACACTTACTACCTCCTCACTACACTCACTACCTCCTCCCTATACTCACTACCTCCTCCCTACACTCACTACATCTTCCCTACACTCACTACCTCCTAACTACACTCACTACACTCACTTCTACCCCCCTACACTCGCTCCCTCTCTATACTCAATACCTCCTCATTACACTCACTACCCCCTCCCTACACTCACTACCTCCTCCCTACACTCATTACCTCCTCCCTACACTCACTTTTATCTCCTCACTACACTCACTACCTCCTCCCTACACTCACATCTACCTCCTCTCTACACTTACTACCTTCTCCCTACACTCACTTCTACCTACCTACACTCACCACCTCCCTACACTCACTACCTCCTCCCTACACTCACTACCTTCTCCCTACACTCACTACCTCCTCACTACACTTACTACCTTCTCCCTACACTCACTTCTACCTCCCTACACTCACCACCTCCCTACACTCACTACCTCCTCCCTACACTCACTACATTTACTACACTCACCACCTCCCTACACTTACTACATCCTCCCTACACTCACTACCTCCTCCCTATACTCACTACATTTACTACACTAACCACCTTCCTATCCTCACTACCTCCTCACTACACTAACTACTTCCTCCCTACACTCACTACATCCTCCCTACACTTACTACCTCCTCCCTACACTCACTTCTACCTCACTACACTCACTTCTTCCTCCCTATACTCACCACCTCCCTACACTCACTACCTCCTCACTACACTTACTACCTCCTCCCTACATTCACTTCTTCCTCCCTATACTCACCACCTCCCTACACTCACTACCTCCTCCCTACACTTACTACCTCCTCCCTACACTCACTACATCTTCCCTACACTCACTACCTCCTCCCTACACTCACTACACTCACTACCTCCTAACTACACTCACTACACTCACTACACTCACTTCTACCCCCCTACACTCACTCCCTCTCTATACTCAATACCTCCTCATTACACTCACTACCCCCTCCCTACACTCACTACCTCCTCCCTACACTCACTTCTACCTCCTCCATACACTCACTACATCCTCCCTATACTCACTACCTCCTCCCTACACTCACTTCTACCTCCTCACTACACTTACTACCTCCTCCCTACACTGACTACCTCCTCCCTACACTCACTACCTCCTCACTACACTTACTACCTCCTCCCTACACTCACTTCTACATCCCTACACTCACCACCTCCCTACACACAATACCTCCTCCCTACACTAACTACCTCCTCACTACACTCACTACATCCTCCCTATACTCACTACCTCCTCACTACACTAACTACCTCCTCCCTACACTCACTACATCCTCCCTACACTCACTACCTCCTCCCTACACTTACTACCTCCTCCCTACACTCACTACATCTTCCCTACACTTACTACCTCCTAACTACACTCACTACCTCCTCCCTACACTCACTACTACCTCCCTCACTCACTATACTTACTACACTCACTACCTCGTCACTAGACTCACAACTGCCTACATACAGTTCACTACAATGCATACGTCGAAAATTCGGATGAACCTTTTGATTCGACTTACATGAGAAATCGAGTCAGTAAAATCAACATGTCGAAATGTTAGTGAATATTACTTTTGTATATCCACTAGTGCAAAGTCTCTTCACAACCTAAATATTACCTAAATATTAACTTAACATTATCTTAATATTATTACCTTAATATTATCTTAATATTACCTTAATATTACCTTAACTTTACCTTAATATTAACTTGACATTATTTTAATCTTACCTTAACATAAATTATTATTACCTTAATATCACCTTAATATTAACTTAACATAGCTTAGAATTACATTAGCATTACCTTAACTTTACCTTAATATTATATTAATATTACATTAATATTACCTTAATATTAACTTAACATTATCTTAATATTATTTCCTTAATATTATCTTAATAATACTTTAATATTACCTTAATATTAACTTACCTCAACAATACCTCAGCATTACCTAACCCCTTAACTTCTTGCCCTGGCTATTCTAATAAACCCCATACTTACCTATCTCACACTATTGATACTTTAACCACCCAACAATAGTTGAGACAATAGAAGGCTTGACCATCGCCTTACTAACAATGTGTGTTGGAGAGATTTCCCGTTTTATCATTAAACCTGAATATGCTTTTGGAGCTAATGGTTAAGAACATCTTACCCCAATACTATTTGTATTATACCTCTAAGCTTACACTATTAACCTCTCATTAACTCAAATTAGATAAACCATTCTCCCATCTGCTCCTAGTTGTCCCCTGTCGAATTCATTACATCCACTTCCCCCTCTTATCGCCCTTCTCTACTTCGTAAACAATACGCTTCCCAATATCAAGGTATTCCTTCCTGATACACCTTCTAGCCTTAATCATTTCTGCATTCAGTTCAACTCTTATTTCCTTATATACCTCGGTATAATATTTGCAATAGCTCCACTCGCTCAACTTTAGTAGTTTCTACACATAACTACCCCATCCCCACCCCATAACCCAACCTCTGTTCCAGGAATTCCCCCGCGGATTCCTAAGAATGCAACTCTGCTCTACAAATTAGAACTTGTGAAGATTCATGAGGCAGGACCCATCAACAAATACTTTAACATGCCATATGTTAGTTAACCCTACAACTACTATAAAGGGTCACGGTTTATCAATTGCATTTCCATCGGAATAATTAACTAATTTATCATATAATTAATAAACTAATTATTACACCTACTAATGCATTAATTTATATACCAACTAATTAATCTAGAAATAAAGTAACTAATAAACTAATTAATAAATCATATAATAAATCTAGCAATAAACTAACTAATAATCTATTAATTAATAAATTATTTAATCTATTAATAAACTAACTAATCAATAACTAACATACTAATTAACAAAACAACTAATAAATCTAATAATATACTAACTAATACATTTCTAGTCATAAATAATTATTAATATATATTATTCATATTATTCATAAATAACAAATAAAATAATTAATTAACTAATTAATAAATTATTAAGTAAATAAATTAATAAAATGTATTAATAAACCAACTCATTTACTAACTAATTAGTTAATTAACAAACTCATTTACTAACTAATTAATAAAATAACCAATTCATTAACTCATTTACTAACTAATAAACTAACTCATTTACTAACTAATTAATTAATTAACTAACTCATTTACTATCTAATTAATTAACTATCCTATTAACTAACTCATTTACTAATTCATTTATTAACTAATAAACTAACTCATTTACTAACTAATTAATCAACTAACTTTAAACTAACTACTAAACTAGCTAATTAACTAACTAACTAATAAACTAACTAATAAACTAACTAATTTACTAACTAATTAATAACTAACTTTAAACTAACTACTAAACTAATTATCTAATAAACTAACTAATAAACTAACTCATTTACTAACTAATAAACTAACTCATTTACTAACTAATTAGTTAATTAACAAACTCATTTACAAACTAATTAATAAAATAACCAATTCATTAACTCATATACTAACTAATAAACTAACTCATTTACTAACTAATTAATTAATTAACTAACTCATTTACTATCTAATTAATTAACTAACCAATTAACTAACTCATTTACTAATTCATCTATTAACTAATAAACTAACTCATTTACTTACTATTTAATTTACTAACTTTAAACTAACTACTAAACTAGCTAATTAACTAATAAACTAACTAATAAACCAACTCATTTACTAACTAATTAATCAACTAACTTTAAACTAACTACTAAACTAGCTAATTAACTAACTAACTAATAAACTAACTCATTTACTAACTAATTAATTAACTAACTTTAAATTAACTAACTAATAAACTAACTCATTTACTAACTAATTAATCAACTAACTTTAAATTAACTAACTAATAAACTAACTCATTTACTAACTAATTAATCAACTAACTTTAAACTAACTAACTAATAAACTAACTAATAAACTAACTCATTTACTAGCTAATTAATCAACTAATTACATTTTAGAGTGAAAGGCTCAATGCGGGTTACCCATTGATCAAAAAAGTTGGAGAAAAATACATGACAGTAAGTATTCCAAAGTACAAACAATGATACCAAAGTCGTACAGTGGTACTGAATGGGTACTGAGTAGGTACTGAGTAGGTACTGTGGTACTAAGTAGGTACTGAGTAGGTACTGAGTAGGTACTGAGTAGGTACTGAGTAGGTACTGAGTAGGTACTGAGTAGGTACTGAGTAGGTACTGAGTAGGTACTGAGTAAGTACTGAGTAGGTACTGAGTGGGTACTGAGTAGGTACTGAGTAGGTACTGAGTAGGTACTGAGTGGGTACTGAGTAGGTACTGAGTAGGTACTGAGTAGGTACTGAGTAGGTACTGAGTAGGTACTGAGTGGGTACTGAGTAGGTACTGAGTAGGTACTGAGTAGGTACTGAGTAGGTACTGAGTAGGTACTGAGTAAGTACTGAGTAGGTACTGAGTAGGCACTGAGTAGGTACTGAGTGGGTACTGAGTAGGTACTGAGTAGGTACTGAGTAGGTACTGAGTAGGTACTGAGTAGGTACTGAGTAGGTACTGAGTAGGTACTGTGGAACTAACTACATCTTACCTTGATAATAAATACATGCTTTGATAACTAAGACATACCTTAACTACATCTCACCTTGATAACCAAGACATACTTTGACCACATTAACATCCCCAGGAGGCCAAAGTGCACTTTAAAAGTAAAAGGTACGGAACAGCTTCAAAACGCTATGATGAAGTTAGTTTTACCTTTGTATTGTAATCATTATATTAATCATCATATTAATATAGGTCATAGTGTATTATTGTGTAATATAGTTCATTTTTAATGTATAACATAGAAGATTATTTATGAAGGTCATAGTTCATACATCCTCTTCACCACAACGATATGCTCTATACCCCATATACATCCTTTACACACCAACTCAGCACTCCCTCCCTATCTACCCCCCTATTATTAAGGTGCCCCATTCTATAATCCAAATCTCACACCTCCGCAACCTCTCTATCATATTCTAACATCGTTGAAAGTGTCCGTAGGCAGATACAGTGATGGAAGCTGATCGATAACGTATTGATTTTCCTACCCTCGCCTACCGTAACCTGGCGACTTAACTCTAACCTGATGTCTCTATCTCTAGATTAGCGACTTAACCCTATTCAACCTCAACCCTATCCAGGCCATAAGCATACTAGAAGGTGTCCGTATGGCTGATTCAGTAGAAGAGGCTGATCAACAAGCCCTCATGCTAAAACTGTATGTAAATGCTGCCGTATCTTTCAGCCTCTGTAAAAGTTTTCCAAGAGTCATTACCCTCTGCGGAGACGTTAGTGGGTTTAGTTAGTGGGTTTAGTTAGTGGGGTTAGTTAAACATGGTTAGTGGGGATAGTTAAGTATGGTTAGAGGGTTTAGTTAAGCATGGTTATTGGGTTAGTTAAGTATAGTTAGTGGGTTCAGTCAGTGGGGTTAGTTGGTGGGGTTAGTTAAGTATGGTTAGTGGGGTTAGTTAAGTATGGTTAGTGGGTTCAGTCAGTGGGGTTAGTTGGTGGGGTTAGTTAAGTATGGTTAGTGGGGTTAGTTAAGTATGGTTAGTGGGTTCAGTCAGTGGAGTTAGTTGGTGGGATTAGTTAAGCATGGTTAGTGGGTATATGGTTAGTTTGTGTAGTATGTTTATAATAGTGTTCGACAGTGGATAAGATTGTATTAGGAGGAATTCTATGTAAATAATAAGTATAGATGTGTTATCACGTATATTTAGCAATACATATTTATGGTTTCGCTATTTCTCCAGGCTTTAAGAATTGACAACCAGTCTACTAAAGCTCTTTTCTTGATGGGAAAGGTTAAATTCACTAGTTATTAAATGTAGAATACTGTTATTAAAATATATGGAATTTATTTATATATTTATATACATATCTAATATTTAGTATATTTTCTAATATTTAGTATTTTCATATGTAAATATTTATCATGTATAAAATAATAGAATATCTAAATTTTATTATTTTATATTATAAAAACCTGCATTCAATATATCCTTTATCAATAAATATCAATAAATTTAAATAGTTTGTAGAAATTTTGTAACTAATCACTAATCAGTTTCTTATTATCTAGATATTATTTGTACGTAAATATTATGCTAATTATTAGCTTGACCATTAATCATTCTAATAATAAAATAATAACTCAATCACAAAAATATTACTCGTAAATACAACTTCTGACTACAATATATCTATGTTACATATAATTCTATCTTTATACACTTTACATTAATAATAGGCTTTCCGGAACGTTGGAGAATTTACTAAGGCCAGGATTTATATGGTTAAGGCAAAAAAACTTAACCCAGATAACCTGGATATTGCATGCGAAATGAATTTGCTGATGAAGTTTGTATTACCACCTTGAAGCAGTGTTTATTGAATTCATTTATAACTTGTAACTTGTAGCTTGTAACTTATTTACTATATTAGATCAATTCCAGATATTATTCTGATCATATTTGTGATTCATATACTACATTTTCTAATATTTCTTGAAATCAATATCATTTTACTTAATTATCCGGGATTTTTCATACACCAGAAGAAAACTCTCGGCACTATGAATTCAATGTTTTAAAATAATAATGTAATTAAACGAACTTACAGTAAACAAAATAAACAAAAAGAGATCGATAGTATGATCTACAAGAAAATGTTTGAGATTAAGGTGAAAGACAACTCTGCTTCTAGCTCAGGATTGGAAACAGATATACCATTAGCCGACTTGGTTATTATAAATAAGATTAAATCATTTATTTTTAAATAATTTACTGAATTATTGTATTTCAATTTAGGTTCGGATATTGATACAGTGCTAAATTGTACTATACTCTCTACTTTATACTCTCTACTTTATACTCTTTTCTACTTTATAATTCTCTATCTTTTACCTTTAATCATTTTAATCGCAGTCACTAGAAGATTGTTCTGAAGATCAAAAAGAATTAAACCAAACTATCTCCAAAATATTTGAGTTTGTGTTTAAATCAATTTAGTTTTAGTAGAAAATACTCAATAAGCTTGGAAAGTAATTATTAGCACAGCAAGTAATTTAATATAAGTAAATTCTATATGTAAACACAATATTATTGATTGCATATCTTTATTTCTTGATCTGTGATTAATTTCTAATAACTGAATTATATAAAACATTTCCTGTCCGTATCCTGGCCTACATTTCATACGTTTGTTTTTTCTCCTTATACCCATTGCTAAATTTACTTCTAGGAATTTCAAAAACGATGAAACCCTAACCGAGTTTCCTATCAAAATAGAAGACTACGATACTCGCCAAGTAGACTACATCCGCAAGATCGCTGATTTAATGAATCTAGACAGCGTTGTTCAAGGACAAATTCTGAAAGTCGGAAAACCTCCTCTTTAATCACTCTTTTAATCACTTCAATAACTGGGAATCAACACCCTCTCATTAAAACTAATATTTTAACTAAATATCATTGTTATATATATTTTATTAGACCACTTCGGTCAGAATTTCTTTCGTTATTGATAGTTCGGCAATAAATGTTTCATTACATAACTATATTTTTATAGCTTGTCGATATAGGAACTGATCTCAAAGTTTTTCTTTGTTAGCAATTTCTCTGGTGTATCAAATTCTATGATTTTGCCTTTATCCATGATCTGCGAATTGAGATATTTGACAGTTGGCATTCAGTTTTATATAAATGATTTCTAACCATAATACGATCACATGTCATTAAAGTGTTCAACCTATGAGCAATTGTCAAAACTGTGCGGTCTTGAAATTCTTCTTTTATGGTATTTTGAATTAGAATATCCGTTCTGAATATTTACTTGATTATAATTACCAGATACAATCTGTAATTAGTATTACACATAATATAAGAATATTCATCTGAAATCTGTGGGAATCGAATATACTACTTTTTTAAATGCAAAGTGAAATATTAGTTGAATATTTGAAATACTAAAATGCTGATCTAACAGCATTAATAAGTTTATTCCAGTAAGATCTCTTTTTTAAGATTAGATACTAAAAATGTTTAGGTTGGATTTTCAAATATTATTTGTAATTCAATACTGTAACCGCTAACTCTTGGTCTATATTAGCTGTAGCCTCGTCTATAACCACGATTCTGCAATCCGTTAGCAGAACCCTGGCAAGGCATAACAATTGCTTCTGACCAACGCTGAAGTTATCGCCTCTCCTACCAACTTCACCTCGCAGCTGGTCGACTCTACACAACACCGATATTTTTAAATGCACCTGAATGAAATAATGTTTCAGTTAAATTTCCTAAACTCAAAAATTCATCCAACTTGTAATACAACAGTTTTTAAATAGGTTTATTAAAATTCTGCCTAAATGCATAAATTTAATAAATTTATATTTTATATCAAATATGATAAATTAATATTTTATTATTTAAAAAAATCAATTTATAAATACATTTTTATAGTACTCACCAACAATTGATAATGGAGTTTATAAGGATTAATTATAACATTTGAAAATGAACATTAATATACTTCATAAAATGACATAAGGTGTAGGTTATTTACCTGTTCAAGAACATTCCATATTTCGTCATCGCTATGCACATCTAATGGGTCCAAATTCTCTTTTATTGTTCCAGTTAATAACATTGAATCCTTGGTATTTTGATATAGCATAAGCTTAGTATTTCTATATAGATATATTAATAATACAATATATTATGTAGTATAAATTATTTATTTACAACTATTTTTTATATATTTTATGAATTTAAATTCACATTCTTCGAAATTCATTATCCATATTTATAGAGATATTTATCTATATTAGATGATATATATAATAGTTTATATAAGTTATATCCTATTTTACATATTTATTTTATTTATTATAATAATTGGGGAAATAACAAAAATTAGACCATATTATATATAATATGCTACAGTTCCAGATATCATAAAAATATTAAAGTTATATAAAAACGATATAATATATATATATATATATATGTGTGTGTGTATATGCGTATATATATCGTTTTTATATAGCTTTAATATATATATTACATCGAGTTAAATGTAATATTGTAATGGAATGCCCTTAGGGTAATATTAGGAAATATGTTAAATACTATATCTATAGACAATAGATTAACGTATTCGTAACTATAGTTGATAACAAAGTTCATATATGTGAAGGTCTATTTTCTATTGATTTCGTATTTAGATATTACATTTAAATGTAATATTTGAATTCGATTGTCATAACAGAGTACAAGTATCATGTAGGTATTGGGGAACCGCACCTGGGGTATAATGGCCATATTGCTGCGTAGTATTGCGAGGTCGATACGACTAGCATCTTCACCGGCCAATAGAACCCGACCCGAGGAGAGCTCATTTAGACGGAACAACATAGACACCAGGGATGTCTTACCGGCCCCTGTCCTACCTATTATTCCGATCTGAAGTGCAGTCTCCCGACGATTAATATTCATCGGATATGAAAACATACGTAAAACAAACGGGTATTCGTGGAATATACGAAGAGCAAACTAAATATACGTTATATGATGTAAAATAATTCGTTTTTCAAGAAATTACTTACATATTACTTTAAATATTCTTTATGGATATAGCTACTTATGATAGAATTGGTTTTAATATTTATTTCCTATATCCCCAACCTTTTCTCCTGACTTAATGTCGAATGAAATGTCATTCAAAGCTAGCGTGTGTTGATCGTATCTTAGAAAAGCAGATTCGGACTATAATAACATACCGAGTTGTTACTAAAAGTATCTTATTATAATCTACTCGTACGTAGAGAGAAGTAGAAATACAATTGGTGAAAAGGACACAATTTATAAATGTAATAAGTATTTTATCTGAATTAGCGTAACCGAGGAGTATGCCGTTAGTGATATGTTACCATAGTTACTAATAGTAGGCGAGTCTATAGTGTCAAACCTTTAGAGACCCGTCTGATGGCCATTTACGTCCGTCTTCTGTTATATGGACAGGCGATTCCGAGTCCAAATTCTGTTCGGGAATGAGTTGCGTGTACTCCAGAATTCTTTCAACCGAAGTCATCTGATTCTCCACCTACGTGTTTCATCTCCAATTGGTATCAATCGTTCGATATATATTATAATGAAGTCTATTGGCAAATATACATATTTTAACAGTATTTTAATTATATCAAAAATAGGAAAACTCGCGATTTCAGTTATAATTAATTTACAAAACTGGAGATAGTAATAATAAAGAATCACTCGCGGTCATTATATCTATTCGTGTACACGATAATAAGTATTACCGTATATTATAACATGTATCATCTACCCTATAACAACACCAATACCTATATGTTATTTGAATTCTTTAAGTTTGAATTTATTACATATTCTCGGTAATTACTATATCAACCTCATTACTTTTCTCCCTTCCTCTGCCTTACATTCACCAACCTCGGCGCTCTGTCTCACCCAATACTGGAACAATCCCATTAATGTAATCGCCGAAGTTAAAGTCCATCCAACTAGGCCGGAGTTCAGTTCTGATAGTAGGATAAGAAATGATTATTAAATAATTCAAAGCATTAAATGATTATGTGTATGTATGATTATTTGTTAAGTATAAATAATAAGAATCATCCAAGCCTTATAGGCTTGTGATGAGCTCATTCCATGCTATTATATAACCTACTTGTAGTAACTGAAAGTTTCTTTAACTATTTAGATTTTTGGAAAAGTTTAATTATTAATAACTCCTTTAAATGGATTTTAATAAAACATAATTTAATAGAATAGTTATATGTTGCTGTATTTCATGATTATTTAACTATATGTATTAAGGATCAACTTGCCAAAAAAGAGTACATTGTTTAAATGATTAGTAACTACACATATTATTAAATACGCCTTCTACAATACATTACAATATCCCGCGATTTACCGGATAATAAAATGAATACAAAATATATAAATATTGAACAGCAGTTATCGTTTGTGTGTACTAACGGTCGGCCATTAGCACGCTACCGAACGCAACAACTCCAATGAACAACGCACAAAGAACGTCGAGTCTTACAGCCAACCACCGCGTCACGGAGATGTAGATGAACCATGCCTGTGACGAGTTCAGAGGTCAGTCCGTTAGGAAACTACATTGCGATGGCATATTTGGCTTGAATAGACTATTGTAGTTATTATATTCCTATATTATGTTCTAATACATGAATAAGTATCTTTATATTATATAGGAGAACATTGGTTATATATATATATATATATATATATATATATATATATATATATATTTATCTATTAATATAATATATCTATTACACAATAGGTGTCGTATTATGATACCATTACATCGATATATTGGAAAAGTTATTAAATAACGGTACCACGAAGGTTTAAAGAGAATATATACACTATAAAGAGGTCATATTATTTAGTCATACTGAATATATGTTACTTACAGAAGTGCCTATATTAATATCCGAAATTTTTGAAAGTCCATTATAACCTTAGTATTGTTATATATAAATATGCTTATACATAAATTCTATATGCTAGTGAGATATATGGAGATTTTGTATACGTCTAAATTCTTTTAGAATCTGACATCAAACCTCTGAGTGAGTATCGAGAATATGTCGAAACTGTTTTCTCTGTCGCAAGTCGGCTCCTTTAAATGCTCGGATGCTGTCGAGTCCAGCGAATGTTGACGTCACCATGGAATATACAGGACTGCGAGCTAAGGTGTATAGTGGATCTGGTGACGGTATCGCCAATGTAATAAACTATCGAGGATCTATCAAGAATTGAACGACGAATCAACGAAATTACCAATTTCTGAGTATATGTGCATCTAGATTACTCGTGCAATTGAAATCGTCAGGATAACTTATCGATAAATCAATCCTTTATTAAATCACAAATCTCATTCGTATCTGAGTATTCAATGGTAAGCAATCGACCTATTTACGTATGCAACTTTCATTACTAAAATGGAAATGAATTAAAACTCGACCGAAAATTAGAGTATATTTTCATGTGCATACTAAAAGAGCTCTTTCTGTACCGAACTCGCAAGAACGACCGATTTCTACTTCTGCACTCACCCGACGCTTCTATCCTCTTGATATTACGAGAAGACAAAAGGTAGTATTGTCTTATCACAGCGAAGAGTGCGATTAACGGAATAGTCGGCAGAATTATCCAGAAGTTAGCGGCGATACAAATTACAAGTATCAAGATGACAGTTTGAACGCACTATTAGCGGAATGGTTAGGTTGAAATTCTTATAGAGAGAGATAATAGTATATGTTATGTAGAGCATGTTATATACCGTATGTAATATATAGTATATTAGATATAGTATGTAAATATACAGTATGTATAAACAGTATGTGTTATACCTATGAATATATTAAATATATATACATATATACATATATATATATATGTATATATACATGTATATATGTATATAGACTATATAGAAACCGACTTTACAATGTAAATCTAAATTGGGACCACAACCATATTACATTCTGACATTACCATTATCATTTAATTTAGTTACTAACTTTCCTTTATCTAAGTCTAGTTCTAATGTACCTTAGTTACTAAATGTCCTTTACCTAAGTCTAGTTCTAGTCTAACTTAGTTACTAAATTTCCTTTATCTAAGTCTAGTTCTAGTGTAATTTAGTTACTAAATTTCCTTTATCTAAGTCTAGTTCTAATGTACCTTAGTTACTAAATTTCCTTTATCTAAGTCTAGTTCTAATGTAATTTAGTTACTAAATTTCCTTTATCTAAGTCTAGTTCTAGTGTAATTTAGTTACTAAATTTCCTTTATCTAAGTCTAGTTCTAGTGTAATTTAGTTACTAACTTTCCTTTATCTAAGTCTAGTTCTAGTGTAATTTAGTTACTAACTTTCCTTTATCTAAGTCTAGTTCTAGTGTACCTTAGTTACTAAATTTTCTTTATCTAAGTCTAGTTCTAGTGTACCTTAGTTACTAAATTTTCTTTATCTAAGTCTAGTTCTAGTCTACCTGATCTAACAATCATGTAGTCGTATATGGCCAGAGGTAATATTTCGTCAAGTTGTCCGATATCATTTGTAAATCTGTTCAGAATTCTTCCTGCAAATCAAATTCACAATTTTTAATGAAGATATATTAAACATATTTAGTAAAGCTTCTAGTTAGTAGTATATAGTATATAATAATATATATAGTAATATATAATATATTCAATTCACTCAAAAATACATTAAATTCGATTAATGAATTTTACATATTCTTAAAAGAGTAATGCTTTGATTTTTCAATAATTAAAAAATTAAATGCGAATTATTATATAATGCATATGAATATAATATATTATAAAATATGATTATTAATCTAAAGTTTAAACCATCATGCATTACTTGTATTTCTATTGTACACGATAATGATGTATTCAAAAATAAGTATTTGAAATTTATTTTAAATTTTATTATTAAAAAGTATTTATCATATAGAAAAGGTATTTTATTTCCACATATTTGTATGAGATAAGAATGTTAAGACTAGAATTGACAATTTTCTTGTGATAAACCTCGAGTATTATCATGAAAGAATTTCATCCTGACTCTCAGAACGCAAGACAACATGCGGTTGTGGAGTGCGGCGGACGCGCGCGTAAAAACACTGAACCAAACGAAGCCATTTGACATTCCACTCGTTACCATGGTAAAGATGAGAATTGCGTATACCGTAATGTTGTACATATAATCGTGTCGTCTGGGCATTGGGTACCACCGGCTGGTCTGAGTGAAGTTCTGGGACTCCTCCTGGATGTTTGCCCTGATTAAATGAATTATTCACGTATATTATAACCTATATATATATTTCGAATACGTTATTGGTGTATACGCTATAATTATTAATATATGTCATATCTTTTAATATACAAGTATAATTTAGTAAAATATAATAAAACCAATGAGATCAGAAAAAACATGTTTGCATTGTATAATTTCTAACTATATTAGTTCTACACTAGTAGTTATACTATATTAGTTATACTATAGTAGTTCTACTATAGTAGTTCTACTATAGTAGTTCTACTATAGTAGTTCTACTATAGTAGTTCTACTATAGTAGTTCTACTATAGTAGTTCTACTATAGTAGTTCTACTATAGTAGTTCTACTATAGTAGTTCTACTATAGTAGTTCTACTATAGTAGTTCTACTATAGTAGTTCTACTATAGTAGTTCTACTATAGTAGTTCTACTATAGTAGTTCTACTATAGTTCTACTATAGATGATATTTCAGATTCAAAAGAATCGAGGGGTCTTCGACGAACAGTAATATATTTAGGACGAGTAGGAAATGAGCGGGAAGGTAAACTCACATTTCCGAGATCCACCAGTCTGTAGCCGTAAATGTCAACATAGCAACGAGGTCGATAAGAAATGCAATAAGTAAAACCAATGCGCCAACTCCGGAGCTGATGTATTTGTAATAAATCGACATAGGGATTTTCTTCTTGGACACGAATTCGCAAGTATCGTTTACTTCTACCTCCTGATGTAAAAAGCCATAATATCCATTTACTAATAATTATTATACATTTTTTTAAAAATATGTGTTAATTTAAAATTAAGTTCAACTATCATGAATTACAAAACCCTCTTTATATAGAGGATTTTACACGATAATGATGTAGTCAAAAATAATTATTTGAAATTGAGTTTTATTGTAAAAAATAATTTATCATATCATATAGAATTGTACAGCATCTAATTATTTTATATATAACTGTATTTATTATATTTAAGGATAAATGCATGCCTATAATATATATATATATATATATATATATATATATATATATATATATATATATAGTCTTTAATTATACATATTTGCAGACTATTTTATTAACTTGTGATATATTTTGATGTTCCACTATAGTTTCGGTTTTTCTGATTTTATTTTCAGATTTCAGTTGCACATTATCGTCGGTTAAAAATAAATGTTTAAGTTCAGCATACGATCCAGCTGCCTCAATACTCCCCTGGAATGCAGATATTGAAAGTAGTAATTCAGTAAAACAACTGTACTAACTGTACTACTAATTAAGGCCCCTACAACTTATACAAATATACCTTCAATTCGGATCAATAACCAAATCATTAAATACTCCTCCACCGCTCAAAACATTGGTATCATCTTCGATCAAAAACTATCTTTCTCTCAATACACCACTCCCAAAATACATTAATCGTACATTCCATACTATTCGTCTAATTAGACCCTCAATTACCACCAATCTCGCCCAAATTCTTGTTGCATCCCTAATATTGCCTAGAATCAACTACTGCAACTCTACACTACATAGACTTCCACGAAATTCAATAACTCCTTTCACCAATCAACAATATTCCGCCGTACGCATAGTTTACCGCATCCCGAAATACTCCAGAACTCATATAACTCCATATCTCAAAATACTACACTGGCTACCCACCACACAGCGAATCCAATACAAAATTATACTTCTCACTCATCTAGCTACACATCACAATAAACCAGACTACTTGACTGACCTACTGACAGACTGCAATCATCCCAAACCCCAACGTACTGCAAACCAATATAAATGACACACACATAACTGTACCAATCTCACAATAAAACAACAATCTGCCTTCTCTATTGCTGCTCCCAAACTATTGAATAGCCTACCAATTTCACTTAGATCTCTATTGTCCACTCCTTTTTTCAAATGTAAACTAAAAACATATCTATTCTCCATTGCTTATTAATAATTTTAAATCACGGCCGAAAACTCTACATTGAAGTTGATGGAATTGAATAAACCCAATTGGTTACAAGGTTACTACTACTACTACCACTACTACTACTACTACTACTACTACTACTACTACTACTACTACTACCAATACTACTATCACTACCACTACCACTACCACTACCACTACCACTACCACTACCACTACCACTACCACTACCACTACCACTGCCACTACCACTGCCACTACCACTACCACTCCCACTACCACTATCACTGCCACTGCCACTACCACTACCACTACCACTACCACTGCCACTGCCACTACCACTACCACTACCACTACCACTACCACTACCATGGTCAATGTCAATGCCAATGCCAAATCCAATGCCAATGCCAATGACAATGTCAATGTCACAATACCAATACTAATTATACTCTTATAGGATAACTATTATTGTTAGTATATTATATAATATAAATTATATATAAAACTTACATTCTTCATTATCACAATTTGATTTACATACTTGAGATATTTTGTTTGATGAGTGACCAAAATTCTCGTTTTATGTTTTAGTTTATCCAGAAGACACCTGGAAATTAAATATTGATATTTTAGATAATATAACTATATAACATGATAATAAATAATTATTATAATATACTATAAATGTAATATCGTATAAGCATATTATAGCTATAATATAATTAACTATATAAGTTTATTTTTTGAATAATGTTGAAATCCTATATATAATATTTATCTATAAATATTTGATTTTATTTAATTTTTCTATTCACCTCAATTGACGCCAATTTATTTATATTTAACATATGGATTCGTTAAACAAAATATATATATATATATATATATAGATATAGTAAAAAATAGGACAATTATGAATTATCCTAAAAGTTTTCTAGCGATTCTATAAAGTTTCTAAAAGTTTTATAAATGAAATTACAATTTGTACTCTATGTAACTATAGTCTCAATATCATTGATTAGACTAATATTAACGTAAATGGCCCTTAATTATGTGAGCAAACTATATCGTCTAAAATATTAGTTTCCTCACTTAGTTTATATTTAGTATACTCGTAATGTGAATTTAAAATTCATACAATGTTGCACGACTAACGAATGAAATATCTGGTTTGAGATGTTGCCGTCCAGGGCACTAAAAGTGTCATCCAGAAGGTAAATATCATGATCATGGTACAACGACCTAGCTAACGAAAGTCTGACCTTTTGTCCACCACTCAAATTATTTCCTGCGTCACCGGTTTGCGTTTCTACTCCCAGCGGCATTCCTAGAATGTCCTATTTAGTATGTTATTCTATTGTATTGTATCATATTATATAACTACTAAATGTATATATATATATATATATATATATATATATATATATACATATATATATATATATATATATATATATATATATATATATATATATATATATGTATGTATATATATATAATTATACACACATGAGCACACTTTGTAGAATAAGTTACTGCATAACTTTATTTATAATCTAGTGGATTACTCGTCTACCTCAGTTAGAGCGGAAGTCAGCAAGGCTTCTTCCAAATCGGATTCGTTATGAACTCTGTTGAACTCGATGTTCTCTTTAATTGAACCCGAAAACAGCCAGGGAGTCTGCGGGGTCAGGGATACGTCTCCTGCGATGTGCATGTGACTTCCGTACTCTACCGGAAGTTGTTGCATGATAGCCGACAATAAAGTTGACTGCAATACATGACGATGTCATTTAAATGTGAATACATATTATAAACAATAACAAATTACAATATTTAAATATGAGTTTATGTTTAAGTTAACAATCATTTTAATATTACTATGACAGATATGACAGATATCACATATATAGTAATTTAGAATTTCAAATGAAATCATTGTTTTAAATGATCTTAAAGACGTAATAAAGATCTTAAAGACGTAATAAAGATCTTAAAGACGTAATAATATCAAGACGTTAATAACCTTCCCGCTAGCAACCTGTCCAATAATTGCAACGAATTCACCGTTCTTTACTTTAAGATTTATATTTTCTAGTTTTGGAACACTTGTCTATTGTAAATAATAAACTGTTATTGTGATATATATATATATATATATATATATATATATATATATATATAGATATATATATATATATCACAATCAAAAACATACTTGGTAATAACAAAAACATGCATATTTGTATGTAATAATGTAAAACGAGCGGTTTTGAGTTTTTGAAAATGAAACCTATACTTATTTAATTTTTAATTTTTCGATATCAAGTTGATTCTTAATATTTAAAGTGCACAGTTGAGTATTTAATTTTTATTTCGTGTATTTGAAAGTCGAAATTGATTTTCATGAAGAATTTGTATTATAAATGACGAACTTTTAAATGTTATTTTTTATTTTTAATGTATTTATAAATCTATGTTTATGATTATTAAACAATCTATTAAATTTATTATTTTGATTATTAAACAATCTATTAAATTTATTATTTTGATATGAGTTTATTGCTGGATTGTGTATATTATCCAAGATTCTTGTAGGTAATCCAAGATTAGATGGGTAATATTCGAGGTAATGGTGGATGAATTCAGTTTATTTCTGATATTCATCTTAGCGAATATAATGAAAATTTTATATCTGAATCTAAAAAAAATTATATTTCCCTTTTTATAATATATAGCAAACATACCAAGATCTAATATACGGATTACAAGAAATCAGTATTAGTTATTATATTTTAAATTAATTATTATATACAATTTATAATGAAAACATAAATAAATTAATATAATAATATATTTCTTAAACAATTTTTAAACTCTTTATAATATATTAATCTATGAAATTTATTAAAATGTTTATTATATATGAAAATATTTCAGTATTCAGCTCACTGAAAAAAATAATGTATCATAATATATATATTATATATAATTATATTCATTGAATCTAAAATAAATACAAAATATTAGACAATATTTAACCTATATAATGCATAATTTATGTTTTTAAATATCAAAAATATTTAAATGATTGTAAATTATGTTAATGGTAAACCTGAGATAAATAGATAGTATAAATTATAATGTAAATCAATAATTTTACACATTTTTTCCCTTTTATCAATTATCATTCACACCAAAATATAATTAATATATTTGAGTGTATTACAATTTATATTGAATTTCTAAAATATAATTGTTTAATATATAATATTATAATGTGTTTTATATACTAGTTAGTAATTATTTAAATAACTAATAACTAAAATAATATTAATGCTATTTAATTACATATAGCAGTACTTAGACTCGGAAGAACTCGGTAACGAAATGGATGAAGTAGAGGAATGCTTTGTTTCATAGAATGTTCAAATGAACAATTTACAATGTTGTGTAATATATCGTTACTTTTGTATTATATTAGATTACTTTCGTATCTATGAAACAAATCTTTAGTTATACATATAATAGTATGTTCTATATGCATTCCATTTATATACATATTTACATTCTTTTGGTTATTTAATTGGTATTCATAATATATTATTTATTTAATACGAAACTATTAAACTATTAAACCGTCTCGAAACCCTCTAAAACTGAAACCATTTTTAAACCTATAGTGTATGGTATTTACCCTATTACAACTGAAATATCTTCAAACACTCATTTTTGGATTTTATTTACTATTCATTAGTAGTGAATGATATATTTCATTGTGAAATTTTGTAGAAATATAATATATATAATATTATTACTATTATATGAGAGCGTATATACATTATATATTTATATTATATTATATACTATATATTATAAATAAGTAGCATACTTATAATATATGATAGTAATAATAGTAGATATAATAAATTATTATTTAATATTTGTACTAACTTCTGTATTGAGATTGTTCCTCCAAGTGGTAGTGTAATTTTTAAGTTCAATGCAATATGAGTTCGAATTCATGGCTCGCATATTCAGATGTTCTTCCGACAGTAAGAAATTCTGAACCCGAACAATTATAATGAATTAGAGTATATGTAATGTAGTAAGTTAATAATTATGTACATTAGTACTTTAGTACATTTAATATCCAATATAACCAAATCTACTATTATTGACATACATACACACACATATATATATATATATATATATATATATATATATATATATATATATTAAATAGCATACATATAACTAACATAATATATGGTGTATGTTTGCTATTCAATTATCGAATACTTTAGATTCGAATTAAAATAAGGTCATAGTTCATATGTACATGATATCGACAGCAAACCTGTATTCTATGGACAGATACCCTCGCCTCGGTTAGAAATTGAACTCCCGAGGGCAGAAATCTCACCAGATCCGTGCGAACCATATTACAGATGGCCACCAATAAGAAAATATCTGACGGGGTTAAACTATCGTTGACCCTAAGCCAATTAGGTGTAGCGTCTGTCTATCGAAGAAATAGTATTGACATAAGTAAATAGAGATCGGAGGTGTTTCTGGTGCATTGAATACAATAATTGAATGACGTTTTAAAACAATAAATAGCATTCGTGCTTATCAGATAAACACCCATTTAGTATATGATTAGTTGAATAGCATCGTATTATTTATAATGCAATTATCCTTTAAAATTACATATTTGTGTATGTTATTTATCATAAGCAAATATAATATATAAATATATATTTAAATAAGTTGAATCATTTGATTCAACTTATTTATCTCGTCGCTATGTTACCTGTACGTATTCCAATATTGCATTCAAGGTCAAACAAGCGAACACCATGACCTTTGCAGAACTGAACACTGGGGCGATAATAGAAGCTCTCACCATGGACGCCTTGTGAATGAACCCGGTTTCTTTCCTATGTGTGTAATGCTTAACTCAAATTTAGTTGCAAATACATCAATTCTAATGCATGTCATTTTAAATGTACTTGTAATGTACATATGAATACATGTATACGTAACTTATAAATATACATGTAAATATATTTATAAATGTACTTATAAATATACTTATAAATATACTTATAAATATATTTATAAATATATTTATAAATATACTTATAAATATACTTATAAATATACTTATAAATATACTTATAAATATACTTATAAATATACTTATAAATATACTTATAAATATACTTATAAATATACTTATAAATATACTTATAAATATACTTATAAATATACTTATAAATATACTTATAAATATACTTATAAATATACTTATAAATATACTTATAAATATACTTATAAATATACTTATAAATATACTTATAAATATACTTATAAATATACTTATAAATATACTTATAAATATACTTATAAATATACTTATAAATATACTTATAAATATACTTATAAATATACTTATAAATATACTTATAAATATACTTATAAATATACTTATAAATATACTTATAAATATACTTATAAATATACTTATAAATATACTTATAAATATACTTATAAATATACTTATAAATATACTTATAAATATACTTATAAATATACTTATAAATATACTTATAAATATACTTATAAATATACTTATAAATATACTTATAAATATACTTATAAATATACTTATAAATATACTTATAAATATACTTATAAATATACTTATAAATATACTTATAAATATACTTATAAATATACTTATAAATATACTTATAAATATACTTATAAATATACTTATAAATATACTTATAAATATACTTATAAATATACTTATAAATATACTTATAAATATACTTATAAATATACTTATAAATATACTTATAAATATACTTATAAATATACTTATAAATATACTTATAAATATACTTATAAATATACTTATAAATATACTTATAAATATACTTATAAATATACTTATAAATATACTTATAAATATACTTATAAATATACTTATAAATATACTTATAAATATACTTATAAATATACTTATAAATATACTTATAAATATACTTATAAATATACTTATAAATATACTTATAAATATACTTATAAATATACTTATAAATATACTTATAAATATACTTATAAATATACTTATAAATATACTTATAAATATACTTATAAATATACTTATAAATATACTTATAAATATACTTATAAATATACTTATAAATATACTTATAAATATACTTATAAATATACTTATAAATATACTTATAAATATACTTATAAATATACTTATAAATATACTTATAAATATACTTATAAATATACTTATAAATATACTTATAAATATACGTGTAAGATATTCATTAATAATTTGCAATATATAATTACAACTATGTTAATAACTTATTTATGTAAAAATAACAAATTAAACAATATTAAAAGAGATAAGATAGAAAATATTTGTAATTGGGTTATTAAATAGAAGTTACTTATGATATATAACTTATGTATATACCTAGACCTATTTCTACTGATAATATTGATGTAACAAGAGTATTTTACAGATTTGTTAATGTTATAAACACGAGGGGGCACTGGACAACTTTTGAACTTAAATATTTATTAAGGTTTAATATCGTTAACTTTTTCTATTACTCATAAATATAATTACTATATTAATTGTAAATGAAATAGTTTATTATAATTAAATTATATTAGGATTTAATTAGTTCATAATAAAGTATTTTTTAATATCTACATTATACGACATATTTAAAAAATGTATATTATTACATATAAATATAGTATATTATATTATAGACATAATTACGATTTAAGCAATTCTAAGCTTTATTTGGTTCGAGCTAAGTTTAAATTGATTTAATTAAGACATAAACATATATGTGTATTAATTAACTATAGATATAATATAATTGTTTTATTAGCAACCTTCTAATCTTCTTTATCTTATCGATGAAAATGGATTCCCATACATTAAGTTTAATGAGCTCGATGGTATTGATGATTTCCGCCATTAGACCAATTCTACTTCCGGTCAGTTTTGCAATCGAGCCTCTAAATGGTATTTCTTATAGTTTTTTAGTCAATGCTTATGAATATTAATTATAACATTATATTTAGTATTATATGAATTATTATATGAATTATTGTTGAATCTTTTTATACATTATTGTTGTAATTAAAAGTTGTAAAAGTATTAATATTAATTAATAATAAAGTTCGAATATGAATAGAAATAATAATAATAAGTTAATCATACTCGAAATTGTCTTTTTGCATTAGTGCAGTTATTGACACTATATATAATAACTACAGTTACAATTCGTAAATTTAATCAGTTTACGAATTATTATCATACGAATTATAATGTACGTTCAGAAATATATTATAAGTTGTACTAAATATATTAAGTTGATACTTTGATATTGTTGAGGACAATATGAAGTCACAAATTATGATGTAAATGCATATATGTCGTCAAAGATTATTATTAATTATGATTATTATTGAACCTAAAGATATTAATTAGATGCTATTGTTTTACATGTTTCATCATTATTGTACTCAAACTTGCGAACATACAAATCACAGTACATTTAATTAGTTTATTTTGTGGAATATTTGTATGTCTAAATATCTTAAATATTCTATTTAATCATCCCATCTCTGCCGGCCCATACCCTAAGTAACGGACCATTTAATATTCCCCGCCACACCTGTATTTAGCCGTCAGCTTAGCCAGTAGGGCCTGCATGGGAAGGAACAGAATAGCGACCAGGGCCACGGCGAGACTCGACACCCCTAGTACGCTATACAGATATAACATGATTATGCAGGTCTCCAGGGGTGCCAGCCAAATGAAGTGTACATTGTACATACACTGCAATGAAGTAGGTTGAGCAGGTGTAGTTGAGATATACGCATACAGGATGTTGTTAGTTAATATGGTGTTTTGTGCGGTACTTCATTAGCAATACGTTGTGATTAGTATTACATATATGCTAGCTATTGGGGTCGAAGGTGAGTCGTCGGATGCGCTATCGTAGCTATGGTTACCATAAGATACCATATATGGTAACTTGCGGGAGAGGAGATTGTCACCGATTTGGAATCGGTTATCTTAAATTGTATGATTATGGTGCGGATGAACATTTACACGATCTAGTTTTGTATTCCATCGTCCCCAAATCAACTTTAGTTGGGGATGCATTTAATGTATAAAGTACAAGTTCATTTTGACATACTATAGTATTCATAATCATATTATGTGATAGCAAACTAAATATTGTTATTATTATATTTATTCATTTATATATTAGAACTTGAATTTAACTATCTTTAAGCTGTTTACATAATACAATTTTTACCCATTCCTTCTCAAAGTAATGTCAAAATGAACTTTTAATTAATACATTAAATGCATCCCCAACTAAAGTTGATGTGGGGATGCTGGAATACGTTATAACGTAAAATACGATCGCATGCGATCCTGGTGGAGTATATATATTATATTAGTGTAATATTATACATATGTTTACAGTATAATACAACCTAAAGTTACATATATATATATATATATATATATATGAGAGGTTATTACAAGAAAAACAATGCATTACCATATCTAGTCTATTAGCGTCGTTTGACATTAGATTTATAATTTGCCCGGAAGTCGTATTTCTCTGTTCTTTGTAGTTCAATTTGATCATCTGTAATAGGCATATATGTATAATTTTAGAAAATAATAAATCCATATTAATAAAATAAGTAATCAGTGTATAAAATACTATTTTAGCTGTATTGCCGATATGGAATATCAGAAATATTGTTCTAATATATTTGTAATAATATATTAATAATTATTATCCTTATTGGGAATTATTAAGGAATAGTAATATTATAATTTAAATTGATTTTGTTTATTTTG
>OZ038315.1:34698936-34746936 GCA_964035775.1 Osedax frankpressi | reverse complement strand
TAAACTCTGCTACTAATTCTTCTAATAGTTATGTATCTAAATTTGCTATTAGTTCTTAATTAATAGCTAGTGATTATTAACACATATTAGCACTATCGAATACAATAACAGCCTTATTATATAAGCATACCTTATCGTAGAGTAGGGTGGTAACAGCGACTCGTAATTTCATGCCTATGCAATGCATGTAGAAATAGTACGGTTGCCAGCTTATCGATACTGCTAGCGATGCCAGGGTTATACCTATATTATCAGAGGGGCTACTTATGTTGTATTGTTATTAGTTGTATTGGAATGAATTCTTCTGTTATATCAGGACAATTTTAAATTTTAAATTCAATCGAATACGTTTTAAAAATATGAACGTATATATATATATATATATTAATATACAGGATATGTTTATATATGAATAGTATTAATGTTTACATTTCCATACACTAATTCTGCATAAATGCCAATTAACATTATCTCTGCGATTATTATTATCTATAAAATAATTGGTTCATCATACTTGAGTATAACTATATGAAGTACTATAAATGCTTAAGTATAACTATATGAAGTACTATAAATAGTTGTTACTACCACCACGACTAGGGTGTAAATATAATTAATGAATAAGTTTTAATATATTGACATCGAGAAAGCGGATAGTACAAAACTAAAGTAATCTTTTACACAAATTATTACTTTCAAATTACTCATAAATTATAACTCTCACACTAATACCAAATTATTACTATCAAATTACTGCATAAATTATTATTATCAAATTATTCCATAAATTATTATTATCAAATTACTCTATAAATTATTACTATCAAATGATTGCATAAATTATTACAATCAAACTATTTCCTACATTATAACTGCTGTACTACTCTCAAATTAACCAGCTGCGTAGTAGTAGGCATCGTGTTCCCCAATTGACCTCTCACGGTGGAAGTAGCCGATCAGTTGACATATCTGCCAGGGAAGCGATAATCTGCATACCCCCTTACGTAGTGGTTATAGATTTATATCTATATGTAATATATATATATATATCATAGTACTATAAATATATACATACATATATCTTATAAGCTTAGTCAAAGTACATGTTATTTTTCAGTAATATAGCCTAGCGGTTTAATTTATCCAGTCATTATAAAGACTACATTCATATTAAATAGTACTTTAATTTATCTAACAAATAAAACTATATTTTATTAAATTATAAAAAGTAAGTCATTAAAACTACGTTATACATATTCAAACAATACGCGATGGGATAGATTTAAATTTATAATACATGTATTATAAACTGCAGTTTACCTGGATGAGTGTCAGAAATGACATGGTTACTAATTCAGTTCTTATTAACTTATACATGGCTCGTCCGAGACTTGGTTGAAGTTTCATCTTCTCCTCGTTCCATTTCCTAATAATATCTACTCTATTATATCGTATATATAATAAGCTTCAGTACATCCTTTAGTACAGTTAATTGAAACTGTAAACCATTATATATAGTCTATCCTAATGAGTTACTACCACTAACCCAGAATATCATCTAAATAACGATTAGATGCATCAAATGTATTTATTATATAGCCAACATTACTATTCGCCATGCTAACTGAGTTAGTCTATCGGATAGCAGGTCGGAGGTGAACGTGTCCCCGAGTTGGAAGAAATCGCTCGGATCCAGGGGTCTCTTGGCTCCTAGTCGTATCAGCGAGGAAACCCATCTGTCGAATGACTCGACAAATTATAATAATCATTATGATGATTATTATAATTTGCTATATTTCGCTATAGCGATGACGGGCTTTAGTTAATTAGACTGGCATTTACTTTAAAAGAATGTAGAACCTAATTATTAAACACCTCATTCTTAAGAGTTATGCAAATAACTAAATATCAGAAATTCTTGTTTACAATAAATAGATTATTATCTGTTTAAAGACGTTTATGATTACAAATAACTAACGATAGGAGGATTCTTGATATGAAATTCGCTCTTATATAACTATTTCTATTGCCATCCATCAGCGTTGATATAGAGTTTGTTATTGTAAACGTTAAACTCTACCATATAGTCTGCAATACCTAAGCGTTGATATAGAGTTTGTTATTGTAAACGTTAAACTCTACCATATAGTCTGCAATACCTAAGCGTTGATATAGAGTTTGTTATTGTAAACGTTAAACTCTACCATATAGTCTGCAATAACTAAGCGTTGATATATAGTTTGTTATTAAACTCTACCATATAGTCTGCAAAGCGTTCGAGAATATATAAATGAACAAGGCAATACAGAATATGCGTGTACATGTAAATATAGATTCAATTCAATCTAATTATACCACCATAGTATCATTATAGTTTTACAATCATTATTTTGTTTATAGATATCAAATCCGCCATACGAGTTTAATTAAATAATATATAAAATAGATTATATATATATATATGTCATTATCTAAAATATATATTAACATAAACGAAACATTCCTCGTTATATTGTATATATATATATATATATATATATATAAATATGGATAATTGTTTATAAATTTGTTACTAAATATAGCACTGAATAAATTTGTATTGGAGACTATTTTACAATAGCATATATATATATATATATATATATATATATATATATATATATATATATATATATATATATATATATATATATATATAGATATATATGAATTTATGTAATGATATATATATCGATGTAGGGATTTTAAATTTTAAATTAAAATAAAATAGTAATATTTAATTAATAAAAATATATTATTAATTTAATTAAATAAAGAGTAAATAATACACGAATAAACGACCCTTTAAACTATTTTCTTAATCTTGCGATTTATAAGATATAGGAAAGGATACTTAATATTTATTTTAGTGCTATACTAATACAATATTTATATATAAATATTAATTTTAATACTATTAATATTTTGATAGTAAAATATCTATATACATATTGATGTTTATTATATTTAATTTATACATATATAAATTTGTTAATATGATAAAACTAACGTGTATATTCAGTATAATAATATTTATACTATTATTATAATAATAATGCTAAACATAATTTCTTATATAAATAATAAATAATGTTAGATAGAAAGCGAGATAGAAAGCGAGAGAGAACAATAATGTAAATAAATATATATATATATAGAGATAGAGAGAGAGAAAGAGAGAGAGAGAGAGAGAGATAAATAATAAAATAATTACTTAAAATGAGTTATATAACAATTGGTTTATTGACTTTAAATATGTGCCCATCATTGAATTAGAAGAGGTTAGTATTATTAAGATTCCAGTATTATACATATCAGTGATAAACATATTTTAACAATTAGTGTAATTTGTAAAGCCATGTATACCTTTGGCATTGTAGTTGTTATATTATTAATGTTATTATTTTGTTAATATAATATATATTGTTAACCTTAAATGATTAAATTTGAATTAAAATATACATAAATAAAAACAAGTAGTAGGCATAATTCTACATATGTTCAATTTATAAATCCCATTATTAATATATTTCATTAAATCCCTCATAGCTATAGTTAGATGATTCTTTAAAATAAAAAGAAGTGTTTTAAATTATTGCGATTACAGATAATATGTAATGTTAATTATAAATAGTTATAAGGTTACAACTTAATTAGTAAATTTTAAAATTATGAAATTATATCAAAAATATGTAAGCATAACATTATAATGTAGTTATATCAATACCTATTTAAGTTACTCTGTATATATTACATAAAGACTAATCAGAAAAAATATCGTGGTATTTAAAGATTATATATATATATATATTCCCTATATAGTAGGTGATGATATCATCGTCGGTTGCTATATAGTTAGTAATTATTTCTTCTAAATCATTAACATAAATATTAATAGATGTAATAAAAACCAATAATATTGGTTTAAGAAATATTGATCTGTTTTTCACTGTTACCATAAACATACATTGAACTTCAGAAGTTAATATATCTTTGAAGTATGTTCAATTACTTAGATATTGTGTATATATAAACATATAAACATACATTGAACTTCAGAAGTTAATATATCTTTGAAGTATGTTCAATTACTTAGCTATTGTGTATATAATGTATTAGATAATAGATTTTACTCGTCAATTCAATGACACACGTCATAGGTTTTATAATTTAGAATTACACTAGTCGTATAATCTGTTTTACCCGATATATATAATATATGAGTTTAAAGTTAATTTTGATATAAAATTAATTATAATTGATTATATACAAGAGCTTAGTTTTTGTATATTAAATTTAAAAGACTTTTTTGATAAATAACTATTAAATAGATAATCCATTTAGAATCGTGTGCACAATTGTTGACCTTAGACAATACACATTCGTTTTTCAGTTATATTGAACAATGTGCAATACCTATTAAATATTTAAACATTATCATTGCATATCACCTAAATATACATCACCTAAATATCATATTACTAATTAAATAAACAGTACTTAAAAAACTATCAATGTATGTAATTAAGTTAATACGCACTAAGGAAATACGCATATTATTACCCCTAATAGTATTCCCATATATTATTTTTAACATTTTATTCGCCTATTATTATCCTTTATTATAGCTTATTTTAAGTATTATAATAATATAGTGTTGCTACATAAATAAAATAAATAATATCGTGGATATCATATCATTTCTTGGATATATTATCTTGGAATTCTAGATAACTGAATTTATTTATTTATATTTTATTTTGAAAGGTATTATATATTATTTTGAAAGGTATTTTTAATTGATTTTTATTATTATATACAAAATTTGGGCTATCATATTGAAGTTTTGATAACCTATATATACGTTTTTCAGTTAGTTTTTCATTGTTATATATATAATGCGATATAATCAAGGTTTTAGTATGTGTTTTATACTATTAACTAGCACATCTATTATTAGTAGTGAACCATTTAGATTATATCATTAGATATATTTAAATAATAATTCATTGTATATACATATGAAGTCAATAATATCATATGTTAATATTGGTATTGTAAAATTCAATTTTAAATCAAATTCATTCGTCGATGAATAATTATTACATAGTATTAATAGCTGTATTTTCGATTGTTGTTACTTGATAAACTCTTAATAGCTATATTTATAATCATAGGATTTTCATTGGAGAACAAATTCTTTTCAATCGATGTTTTAACGGAATATGCAAGTTTTACAATTTTGATTTACTTTCTATACGTCATTATATCTGATTGAATACTCTTTTTCTGCGTACCTACTCATGAGAATTATCAGGAGTCTTATCATTATTTTTTTTCTGTATAGCTTACACTTATTAAAAAGTTATGAATATGGTGACAAATATTATGTATATCATTAACATTTCTATTTGGATAACATTAAGTAATGCAAATTATTGTAATTTGTATCCTTTAATATATTGTTTAATTGATCTGCAAAATGTGTACATAAATATAACACCTAGAATAGAATTAAATTTATGTAAAATAGTTAACTTAGTTTATCAATGTTACGTTTTTCAACAATTTGTCTAGAACCCAGAAGTAGTTCATACGTTATTCTGTTAATTATCGGTTACATATAACTATAGTATTCTTATCAATAAGAGTTTCGTATGGATTTAGTTACTGAATATCTACAATAACTAGATATGTATACATTGTTTATATAATATTTGAACTCTAATAAATTATAATTTATAGAATATAAATTAACATTATATCAGATATAATATAAATAATATATATATAGATTATATATTTTATATTATTGCTATATTATAAAATATAGTATATTCAAAGATTACCCGTGGATATTACTAATAATGTGTATAGCTATAATCTAAACATACATATATCCAGTAGATACTATTTACATTACAATTTACTAATTCTCCGACTTTATTGGTAACCTTAAATTGATATTATTCATACCATATAAATATTGTTATCCATTATGCACTATAATACAACTATATATAGTTATTGCTAAGAGTACCGGTAATCTTCTGTAATAGTTTCTAATAATCTAAATATTTAGATTATTAGAAACTATTTGTGAACTTCTTTTTAAATATCTACATGAATGCAGTTTATAATAATATTCTATAACGTTGTTTAATCATGTCCATAGTATAATGAAAATATAAAGGATGACTTCTTAGTGGAAAAAGTATAAATGATACTATAAGAAGTATAAATCTAAAATTTAATAAGTGTTGTATAAATTAAATAAATATAATTTAAATGAAATAAATAAAAATATTTTTAAAATATAAGATGTGTAATATTATATGTAATATTTATAAATTAGTGTATTAAAATAAATATATTCGGATACGTATTTATACAAAAAAATATAGAATAAAACAAGCGATAAATAATATAATATCCGTTTTCGGTACAAAAAATAACAATATGATCATAATATTAGCAATAGTGTTGCTGCGTAAATTGTTTACCTAGATATATATTACACAAGACATGAACTCAAGAATATAGATAAATTAATATAATAACTCAAAATTATATTTGTATACACGGGTAATAATATATTATTAATATATCATATAGTATTATAATATAATATATATCATTAATAATATAGTGATAACGTAGTATTAATTTTACGCGTAACACATAAAAGGTAGATCTAGATTAATTTGAAATTGGGTAAATGCTATATTAATGTTTCAAAAGAAACTATTGTGAAACTACATAAACATCAAAATAATTCAAATATTGTTTATAACGATTAGATAGGCTGTGATCTAGGCTAATTTGTTTACATATAATATATTTAATAATTTGTGCAAATGTAATGTCTTTGTTTTCAAATCAATTAATATGTTTGACTTATAGACTCTATTAGAGTCTATAAGTCAAACATATTAATTGATAGACTAAATGTACTATAGAATAAGATACTAGTGATGTATTTTTTAAAAATTGCTAAGTTATATAAAAATATCTTTTAAAAAAGGACTACTTTATTGTGATTGGTCAGCTTCGATCACGTGATCTTGATTAAAAGTAATTCACTATAATAAATAAACAATACGAATTTTACATTTAAATTATTATTATTTACATTTATTATTATTTTTAATCATTAACTTCATTTTTCCAAACATCATGAGCACTAAATGTTCTTATAAGTAGTGTTTTGTTCCTAAGTGTAAAAATACGACAATTAATCACCCTAATTTAATTTTTTATAATGTTCCGTTGTATAAAAATATACGTTTTAAAAGAGTGCAGAAAAAAAAATTGAAATAGATTTCAAAAGAAATATTATCTTGCTGTGAAGATCATTTTTGTATTGGTATTATTTTTACTAATTCTATTGAATAATATATATTGTTTAATATAAACTTAACAAGAAAACATTACAATATAATATTTATTAAAATTTAGAATTTATTTAAATATGTTAAATCGTGATTGTTATACTATTACCGTTAATAATAACTATTATAATTACCATTAGCATATTATATATATATATATATATATATACATAACATACAAAATATTTCCAGTACAAAGAAATTACAATATAACGAATTGAAATACAAAATCGTCACGCATGAGTGATTAAAGTGTAGTTTATAGTATACTATTAACAATTTTCACATAAGATAATATAATAAATTAACAAGAGATTAATATTAGGAGACTTTATATCTATGTTATTAGATATATATTATTTTGAAACTAATAAAATGTTAAATGAAACTCAAGCCTGCCGAGGACATGCAAAATTATAATAAGTATATGTATAATCTTGATTAATAATAATTCCTCTTGATTTACCCGCATAGTGCACTTCCAGCTGCATTTGAAATAGAATTTTCTTTTGAATGCACTCATCTTTGAAATAAGTGCTTACTATTCTTTTTTTATATGGGCATTTTGTTTCTATTATAAAGTCACCACATATTTCATCATAAAGTGTGACTCACCATAAAGTGGACAATCTTTCCTAAAAATTTTCCTCATATAGTGGATTCTTGCATACCGTAGGTTTTTTAAGATACTTTGCAATTTATCATAAATATTATCGGTTCAAGTTTTTTCCCACGCAAAAATGGGCTGGTCTTTAGAGGATATCTGGCACCTATAAATAATATTAATTATATAACGATAGTAGTAATTTCTTTATTTATTAAACAACTAACCTAATATAATCTGTACCAGGCTACCATCAGTTTGACAGTTAGCTGCAGCATGAAATGTTGATCCTGTTATACGACCGTACCTAGTTCCTTAACTTTGATTACGTGTATGTAACTCAATAGTTAAGCAAAGTTCCGATGTCATTTACCTTCACTGATTGATGAATTGATGATCGTCGTCCTATTTATTGACAATATATATACATAAATATAATTTACATACATTGATATATTCTGCTATTAATTTGTATATTTTTGTGTACATCTTTTTCAAATAGCTTGCTAATGAACCTATATTATATATTAAAAATAGTTACAAAAAAAAACAATAAAGAATTTATTCAAAAGTAACAAACTTACATGAAACAGTATCTAGTTTGATAGAATTGAACATTAAATCTTTTATTTTATTAATTTTCTTTCGCGGCAATTTGTCATCGCATTCAGTTTTACCATTTAGTAAATACAGCGATTGTAATTTTTCTTGCCTTATTCTTTTTAACCCCGGAGCCTATTTATAATAATTTATGATTGAATTTGACTCGTGTATGAATACGATTACGATAAAAAATACAAACCTTTTTCCAGTAACATGTTACCTCCGTTACAGATTTTCCGGTTCATCCAGAACAGAAATGCAATTATATGCTTACATGTTCCTGCACTGGCGACGTAACTTATACATTCAGACTTTTGTATTCGATTCTCCGGAGGGCTTGCAAGTACGAGGACTAACTAAGAGATAAATAATGGAGAACAATAAGATATATAATAAAACTAAAAAACAATCATAATTTTAATTTTCTATGCTATTTTCAATTTTATTAAATGACTATATATATTTTTACATATATAATTTTCCTATTGCATCTTCTCCGTATAATGCATTTGAGGATCTTCAAATTTAATAAAATATAAAAAATGAATCATATTTTAATTATTATCTAATATTTAGCATACATAATATAATTTTACAGATATATGATCACAAATATAAAATATATAAAATCATATTATAATTTATTTATGATTTATTTAAAATATTAAATTAATATTGCATTAATTATATTATTTTAGTTATGTGAGAATGCCATGTGATATTATTTGCTTAATTTTGAAACAATATTTACTATGATATATGTTTATATATTATTATAAACCAATAGTATATAAATAATTTAGTACATCAAGTAGAGTAAATCGAATGTTCAACATACATAATAAACAGTAATAAAACATAATAAAATAGTAATGATTAATTTAATTAATTTTGTTTAAATTGTATACTACTTTATTTCTTTATATATAGTAACCTAGCTATCTTCCAGTGCCTGAATTCCGTTTTAAATATATATGCATTGCTAATGACATATTCGAATATATCCTTTAAGTCTAATTTTGTAGATTTCTACTATCTGATTTGATGTAAATTCCTCCATTTTAAATACATTCCCGTTACTTATGTGATACTCCACCCCGGGGCTCCAGCCAAAGACAATAAAATAATTTTTATTTTACATTTTTTGTTGTCTTAAATTTACCTATTTCTAATAAATGTATATTATTGAATAGGCCTTAGTCGCTGGGCGTCGCCAGCGACATATAAATAGCATTATTAAATTTTAATAATATAATAATTACTTTCATAAAGTAATTCTTTATATACGATACTACTGAATGTATCTACTTATTGTGTAATTGGTGAGACATATAAGTATTTACTTTACTGATCTCGATACTTGCTAATATGATATACTATATATTTTTTTTACTAATTAAATTTTATTTATTTGATAATACTAGTATAATATTGAATAGTAAATTTCTAAAGGAATATATATATATATATATATATATATATATATATATTATAAACTATTGAATGCAAAAGTTAACCAACTCGATGTTATTAAATATCAAGTATGAAAATAAATATCATACATAGTATATATATTTAAATATAATTCACCATCTATATAAAATGATAAATAATTTACAATGTTAATTTATAAAATATATGTTTTCTTATATCATCGATATGTAGTATAACATACTGATTCACTATTATTGATGCTGTCTGTTGAATACCGATAATCAAATTGAAATTAAATATAATAATTTAAATTTAAAATTTTTCATGCCTACAAATACGCCCATTTAAAAAATAATGAAATGATAACTTTTAATATTAATTAAAACAATATATTATGATAAATAATGATTAATTACATTATTTGCAATCATTGTAGTATTATAATTTACTTTTATATAATTTTTTAAATGTATTTACAATGAAAACAGATAAAATCACATAAAGTGTGACAAATTGTATAGCTTGCAAAATTTCACACGACACTAGCGATA
Organism: Osedax frankpressi; assembly: GCA_964035775.1. Classification (NCBI taxonomy): domain Eukaryota; kingdom Metazoa; phylum Annelida; class Polychaeta; order Sabellida; family Siboglinidae; genus Osedax; species Osedax frankpressi. Next base: position 34,736,314 of record OZ038315.1, on the reverse strand, counting down.
TGTTATACAAAGATATTTCTAAATATATGATGATCTAAATTTATAGAAGTTGAATTTACATCAATATATATTTTTATTTGTTATACACATATTTCTAAATATATACCATTTAGATATTATGACAAATTTTAATATTACTAACAAATGAGCATTTCCCCATATTATTTTATATTTTATCGTAAACAATTATTCATTTTCCCCAAATTATTTATATATTAAATATCGATGTTAAAAATAAAGTAATATTGGGAAAATCCTTATTTTTTAGAATATTAAAATTTGTCATACTATCTTTATGGCTTTATAGTATATATTTGAATATATATGTGTGCAACAAATAAAAGCAATATCAAGATAAATTTAATATCTTTAAATTTAAATCAACCATATATGAAACACAAAGACATGAAAATTGCACAAATTATGAAATATATTATATGTTAACAAATTGGTATAGTTCACAACCTATTTAGCCAGTGCTGTGTATAAACAAATAACTATATTTTTCCTCGGCACTTTTCACAAAGCTGAATTTTGCCTGTTCAATAAAGAATGAATAATATGTTTATATATTTCATAATATTATTATTTGCATGTGCAATCTGCGATATAAAACCAAAACAATATATTATAAATCTAGATACTACCCAAAACGAAAGGTGGAATGAAGTTGCTGCTGATTTTAAAAATGAATCTACGTTACTCAGGAGTATTATAATGTTAGTTTGTACTATTTAAATTCGATAATATTTACACAATATATATTAGAAGCATTACATAATATTATGTCTAGACAATTTCATTGCGGAGTGATTTAATAGTTTTAAAAATTTCTTTCACGGTTTCAACATTATTAATTATTATAAAAGAAATTATACAATGCAAACATTAAATTCCCTATATTATTTGTTATAAAATTAAATATCAACACTATAATACAGCATAGTAAATATATATTAAGTGTCATATAAATAGACATATTTTATATATTAATATTTATAAATATTTAATATAAATTCACATATAATAATACAGTATGCTGTGTTTATACTTATATCAATAATGATTACAATTGATTTATTATAATAATATACTTGTAATTAATACTTGATCAGATCTTAACATATACTACTAAGTCTATTAGTTTTAGTTATTTTTTATCTAATATCCTATACCTTATACAATTAGATTACCGTATCCACTCTACTCTAGCTTTCTTTCATGAAATAGTTTTATAAAATGGTATATTATAAATCGATAATCATATAAAATAGTATACAATAATGCATACAACAACAATACTATGTTCATATTAATATATTTTAATAGAATATATATAAATCTATATATATATATATATATATATATATATATATTTATATATATATATATATATTTATATATGTATTACTTGATTGCAAATTAATATATGGTCAAATTTTACCTTTATCTCCTTAATATAAAAGAATATGCATTTTTTTATAAATATATCTAAAACTAAATAAATATTGATAATTAAATGGTTATTAATTAAAATTAATATAACAAGGTACCTTAATTTACAAATATAACATATTTAAGTTATCCTCAATTATTACTTACATATTTAATCAATTTGTTAATTTGTAAAAATATAAAACACACAATTATTCTTGAGATTTATTTAATAAATAATCTGAAAACTATTCATAAGAAAGATTTTATTCATAATAAAATTATTAAAAACTCATTCTACATTTGAAATATTACTTTAATTTTGTTTGTGCTAAATGTGACTATTTTCATAATTGACATTTTAGAATTTAAAATTTTAAAATATTTCTTAACAATAATGACCAATGGAATATTAATAATGTTGTTTAATTAATTATACAAGACTATTAATTATACAAGCCTAACTTGGAAAACATTTAGTAGTAAATTAATATTTAATATTTGTTTATTAATGTAGGTAGTTTAAATTACCATTGTCTTCATTACTTTTTTGTTTATAACAACATCTAAACAATTTACTTTTAATTAAATGTAATTAATTCGAAAAATACTGTATTAAGCTGATCATATATTTTAGCCAAACAAATAACATTCTAAATATAGTAATTTGTAATTCAATTATAAATACATTTTATGCTTTTCAATTAAAATAAATATTTTTTATTGTCTTTCAATTTAGGTTATTAGTTATGTAATAAATATAACACTATTTAATATTTAAAATAATTATATAACAATTTATGATTGCCATGTATCACCTGCTCTTAGCCCCACCCCAACTAAAATCATTCACCACCTTTTTACAGGGAAATGGTTCCCAAATCGGTATTGCCAATTGTTGATGAAATATCATCTCATTTGGACAACTATATTCCAGCTGAGTATGTTAAGGAAATGCAATGTTTTTCTAAAGTGTTCAATATGAATATAGGAGAAGTGTTCATGATGAATTTGATCTACGATTTATCTGAGTTGGATACATTCGATATATCGACAAAGTATTATATTAATGATATAGAACACATATTTTCAATAGCCTTATCATATAAAGTATATTACATTAACTAATTTTAATAGCATAATAGCCAAATTAAAATTATTTAATAAAATAATAATTATTCAACATACACTAGATAAGCTTAGTGTACATTCTAATATCACCCTTCCCCAACTACGTCTCACTCCCACTACCTCTCCCTAACATACCCTCTCCCACTACCTCTCCCTAACATACCCTCTCCCACTATCTCTCCCTAACTTACCCTCTCCCACTACCTTTCCCTAACTTACCCTCTCCCACTACCTCTCCCTAACTTACCCTCTCCCACTACCTTTCCCTAACTTACCCTCTCCCACTACCTCTCCCTAACTTACCCTCTCCCACTACCTCTTCCTAACTTACCCTCTCCCTATCTTACCCTCTCCCTAACTTACCCTCTCCCACTACCTCTCCCTAACTTACCCTCTCCCACTACCTCTCCCTAACATACCCTCTCCCACTACCTCTCCCTAACATACCCTCTCCCACTACCTCTCCCTAACATACCCTCTCCCACTACCTCTCCCTAACATACCCTCTCCCACTACCTCTCCCTAACATACCCTCTCCCACTACCTTTCCCTAACTTACCCTCTCCCTATCTTACCCTCTCCCTAACTTACCCTCTCCCACTACCTCTCCCTAACATACCCTCTCCCACTACCTCTCCCACTACCTCTCCCTAACATACCCTCTCCCACTACCTCTCCCTAACATACCCTCTCCCACTACCTCTCCCTAACATACCCTCTCCCACTACCTTTCCCTAACATACCCTCTCCCACTACCTTTCCCTAACTTACCCTCTCCCTATCTTACCCTCTCCCTAACTTACCCTCTCCCACTACCTCTCCCTAACATACCCTCTCCCACTACCTCTCCCTAACATACCCTCTCCCACTACCTCTCCCTAACATACCCTCTCCCACTACCTTTCCCTAACTTACCCTCTCCCTATCTTACCCTCTCCCTAACTTACCCTCTCCCACTACCTCTCCCTAACATACCCTCTCCCACTACCTCTCCCACTACCTCTCCCTAACATACCCTCTCCCACTACCTCTCCCTAACATACCCTCTCCCACTACCTCTCCCTAACATACCCTCTCCCACTACCTTTCCCTAATTTACCCTCTCCCACTACCTTTCCCTAACTTACCCTCTCCCACTACCTCTCCCTAACTTACCCTCTCCCACTACCTTTCCCTAACTTACCCTCTCCCACTACCTCTCCCTAACATACCCTCTCCCACTACCTCTCCCTAACATACCCTCTCCCACTACCTCTCCCTAACATACCCTCTCCCACTACCTTTCCCTAACTTACCCTCTCCCTATCTTACCCTCTCCCTAACTTACCCTCTCCCACTACCTCTCCCTAACATACCCTCTCCCACTACCTCTCCCACTACCTCTCCCTAACATACCCTCTCCCACTACCTCTCCCTAACATACCCTCTCCCACTACCTTTCCCTAACTTACCCTCTCCCTATCTTACCCTCTCCCTAACTTACCCTCTCCCACTACCTCTCCCTAACATACCCTCTCCCACTACCTCTCCCTAACATACCCTCTCCCACTACCTCTCCCTAACATACCCTCTCCCACTACCTTTCCCTAACTTACCCTCTCCCTATCTTACCCTCTCCCTAACTTACCCTCTCCCACTACCTCTCCCTAACATACCCTCTCCCTCTACCTCTCCCACTACCTCTCCCTAACATACCCTCTCCCACTACCTCTCCCTAACATACCCTCTCCCACTACCTCTCCCTAACATACCCTCTCCCACTACCTTTCCCTAATTTACCCTCTCCCACTACCTTTCCCTAACTTACCCTCTCCCACTACCTCTCCCTAACTTACCCTCTCCCACTACCTTTCCCTAACTTACCCTCTCCCACTACCTCTCCCTAACTTACCCTCTCCCACTACCTTTCCCTAACTTACCCTCTCCCTATCTTACCCTCTCCCTAACTTACCCTCTCCCACTACCTCTCCCTAACTTACCCTCTCCCACTACCTCTCCCTAACATACCCTCTCCCACTACCTCTCCCTAACATACCCTCTCCCACTACCTCTCCCTAACATACCCTCTCCCACTACCTTTCCCTAACTTACCCTCTCCCACTACCTCTCCCTAACTTACCCTCTCCCACTACCTCTTCCTAACTTACCCTCTCCCACTACCTTTCCCTAACTTACCCTCTCCCTATCTTACCCTCTCCCTAATTTACCCTCTCCCACTACATTTCCCTAACTTACCCTCTACTACTACCTCTCCCTAACATACCCTCTCCCACTACCTCTCCCTAACATACCCTCTCCCACTACCTCTCCCTAACTTACCCTCTCCCACTACCTCTCCCTAACTTACCCTCTCCCACTACCTCTCCCTAACATACCCTCTCCCACTACCTCTCCCTAACTTACCCTCTCCCACTACCTCTCCCTAACTTACCCTCTCCCACTACCTCTCCCTAACTTACCCTCTCCCACTACCTCTCCCTAACTTACCCTCTCCCACTACCTCTCCCTAACTTACCCTCTCCCACTACCTCTCCCTAACTTACCCTCTCCCACTACCTCTCCCTAACTTACCCTCTCCCACTACCTCTCCCTAACATACCCTCTCCCACTACCTTTCCCTAACTTACCCTCTCCCTATCTTACCCTCTTCCTAACTTACCCTCTCCCACTACCTTTCCCTAACTTACCCTCTCCCACTACCTCTCCCTAACTTACCCTCTCCCACTACCTCTCCCTAACATACCCTCTCCCACTACCTTTCCCTAACTTACCCTCTCCCTATCTTACCCTCTTCCTAACTTACCCTCTCCCACTACCTCTCCCTAACTTACCCTCTCCCACTACCTCTCCCTAACTTACCCTCTCCCACTACCTCTCCCTAACTTACCCTCTCCCACTACCTCTCCCTAACTTACCCTCTCCCACTACCTCTCCCTAACTTACCCTCTCCCACTACCTCTCCCTAACTTACCCTCTCCCACTACCTCTCCCTAACTTACCCTCTCCCACTACCTCTCCCTAACTTACCCTCTCCCACTACCTCTCCCTAACTTACCCTCTCCCACTACCTCTCCCTAACTTACCCTCTCCCACTACCTCTCCCTAACTTACCCTCTCCCACTACCTCTCCCTAACTTACCCTCTCCCACTACCTCTCCCTAACTTACCCTCTCCCACTACCTCTCCCTAACTTACCCTCTCCCACTACCTTTCCCTAACTTACAGGATGTGCACTAGCATTGTAGCCGAGGATTCCGAGGGTAACATTGTCCATGGTCGTAACATGGATTATCGTTTCACGAAACGTTTGAGAGCTTTCACTATTCAAGTTGAATTTCACCGCGGGTCAAAGGTTAAACTTGCTTAACCTTTAAACTACTTAACGCGGCAATCCTTTACTGTTGCAGTTCCACCAAGAATAAAAAGTTTAACTCAATTACTACTGATTTATCTCTAAATAGTATTTAATTTTTTAATTTATCTATAAATAGAATCACTTTTAGATAGTTGAATGCATCGCTATACCTTACAGCCCACTAGTTATATCACTAATATACTTATTTCTTACTTACACCCTCTTACATCATTATCACATCTTCCTGCCATATCTTCCATCAAACCCTATTGCAATATCCTTACATCATCTTACAAAATCTTCACATCCTCTAATGCTATTACACATCCTACACTCCTCACACCCTATGCTCCTTACACCCTACACTCCTAACACCCTCTCACTCCTCACACCCTCTCACTCCTCACATCCTCTCACCCATCACACCCTACACTCCTCACAACCTACACTCCTCACACCCTACACTCCTCTCACTCATCACACCCTCTCACTCCTCACACCCTACACTCATCACACCCTACACTCCTCACTCCCTACACTCCTTACACTCCTCTCACTCCTCTCACTCTTCACAACCCTTGAACCACACTATATCTCTCTACTACAGATGCTTTACAAAGCCTCCACTTTCGCTGGTTTCGTCGGTATTCTAACAGGAATGAAACCACATTATTTTACGATTTCTATGAATGAAAGACGTAAGTGTGTTTTAATAAGAAATTTTATTAATCAGATAGAAGTAAATATTTGATTTTATATTTCTGATATTTCAGACTACAACAATTATAAATAAAAAATAATGAAATGAATATTTTTTAAAACTAGGATAAAATAATGAAATTAGATATTTTCTATTATTTATATATGTCATACAGTGATAACTCATTTGAGTTACTCATGAATTCAATTCTATGCTCTGAGTAGTTAATATGTAGGGTATTACAAAGTACATTGCAACCAATCAGGCACCTCTGATGGCTACTGGAAGAATGCATTAGTGTTACTTATGGACCGCCACGTCAAATTTTCTGGTTTTCTGATTCGCGAAACACTTGAAAATGCCGTCAGCTTCACAGATGCTGTTATCAAGTAGGTTTCCTCCGCAGTGGATCTGTAAGTCCACTTAATACTTCATCCTTATATTTGTCTCGTATGCATAACTTAATTTCATAAAGTCTTTTAATCGCTTACCTTTGCTTCTGTCTATAAGTTCCGTGTTACCTCTATACACCCCGGCATTCACAAAGACGTCGTGGGGTACCTTTATAGTTTAGGGTCCACATAAATTTGACACTATATACCTATCAATACAAGACTTGTATTAGTATGTCATACCTGTACTCTATATTTGACCTTTTATTGACACGAGAATCTGGTATAGTTTATTACTGATTTTACAGGCTGCAATACAATCACCTTTCTCCTCATCAGATTAGCATATACGGACACAATGGCTCCATCATACTTCATTGTCGGCGGTGTCACTAGTGGTCAAGCAGCTGTCATCACGAAGAATGACCTTATCCCCAATTCAATTCGTTACACTAACATTGCCAAGAACATGTTGGTATTTATAAATAAATCTATATAAATAAATCTATGCAAATAAATCTATGTAAACAAATCTATGTAAATAAATCTATTAAATCTTTATAGATATCTCTATGTGAATAATTTGTAATATTAAATAAAAACTTGAAAAAAATTTAGTTACAAATCTAACATTTAAGATATGACATTATTTACAATATATCATAATATAGTAATACTTACAATTTTAATATGTGATATATTATATTTTGTATATGTTATGTATATATAATTTCATATGTATACATAATAATAATACATAATAATATATACATAATAATAATTCATTATAAGTTTGTATGTAGAGTTGACCCGTGGTATGACTTAGTTTTACGAGTGTGTTGGGATAATAACAACCTTTAACCTTTGATCCTGATTTGTAACCATTTACACCTGATTGCAGTTGGTACGTACTAGAGACAAATTATGACTGGTGGCTCCCAGCTCCGAAACACGATAACAGAAGGTTACTCTGAACTAGTACTCAGTATTTAGACCCCAAAGTGTAGCCCCTACATTGAGCTCCCTGACCTACTCTCCAGTCTAGCTCTAATGGTGAACTATCTTTAGCCACCCCACCCATGACCTAGTTCCCGAGACTAGCTCCAAAGATGTAGTTCCCTAATTGTACAATAATCTTTACACATTTTTTTTTGCAGAATTACTTTTATAATGATTAAATATCATTCACAACGAAAATCTCTTGATCCTGTCAATCAATTATGAATCTAAATATTATTTTTTTCATTGTGTGTTTTTTTTTCATTTTTTATTTACAAAATTGATTTTGTTAAAAATTTAATTTAAATTTGATAAATTTATAATTGTGATAAGTGAATACCAAAACCATTATCTATTACTATATTTATAATGATTTAAAATGAGAAATTAAATTAACCCTTTCTGTTTCGATGTAACGGATCTTCTCGCTGACTACAAATTGTCAATTGATCGTCTCGCAATTGAATGCAATTTTGAATGGAATAAAAATTACTTTAAAAAATAATTAAAATTTTTTTTTATTTAAATTCATTTATTTATAAAAAATGCAATATTATTTATAAAAAAAACAATATTTTGTTTAACATACTTTTGATATATTCAAAATGTATTGTTTTTAATGATATGCATGTTATAAAACATATTTATATTTTATATTATAGAATAATAGAATATTATAGAATTTATATTATATTATATGTTCATTATATTAATATTTATCGAGTTATAAGCTATCTATTGACCATAGTAAATAATGAAAAACACGTCTAGTGATTCTGATAAACATGTGGCATGAAAAGGGTTACTCGTGACTATATTCTAACCATCTAGACTGTCTGCTCGCCTCTAAAACACTCATTAAAGCTCGGTGTGAACCTTTTTTTAGATATATATAGTTTTATATTATAAAGACTGTATATATTTGATATGTAATAAATGAATCACTTAATTTATTATGGTCTAATTTCGTTACTTGAGTTTTTATAGTTCATCTATTATGTTATTTATATCATGAGTAATATTACTAACAATATCGCATGAAGCAGGCTTATTATCTTACGTTATTTTTATAGGTATCGGCTATAAAAATTCACCAACAGTTTTATAACATTTTCATTTGTTATATCTAAAAATGGTATTGACCTACTCTCAAAAATTCATAAAACAATTGATAATGATTATATTTAGTTTTTTACATGCAATGATCCCGGATATCGAAATTATAAACACACACCTGTAGAGTGGATAAACATATAGATTTAAATACCGGTAACAAATTTTTATAAAGATTAAAAAAAAATTAAAATGCATTATATTTTTATAAAATTATGAACCAGTGTGTCAAATATTGAATTATAACTGTAACTGAATAACACATTGGTGTTTTATTATTTATATAACTTATCGTAGTAATTTCTGACTATGTCATCTGATGCATGTAAGGCGGGTGTCACGATACATGGAACAACCACCCCTAACCCATATCTACCAAGTGATATGAATGTATTATACGTTTACCTCAATAACACTTACCCTTAAACCTGATTCTTCTAACTTCTAATAGCATAACTATTATATATAACCCCTAAAGTTAGCCCTAAACTCCTGCCACCATCACACTCAACCTTCACCACCATAACCCGCCTCTCCAAGAAAACTCTTACCCTAATCTAAACCTTGTAATCATAGCCCTTGCCCTAGCCCTATCTCGGACCTAACCCGCATACCTACCACTGTAACCAGATTCTACGCTGTGAAGTATATGGATGCATTGGGCAGTTCTAATGTTACAGGCGCCAGCATTTATAAAGTGCTATCCACGTCGCCAATCTACAGGGACAAGTTAGTCCTTGCCCCGGGTGTGCGGAGTGTACCCGCAAAGGCAACATAGCCCCGGTACCGTGGTAGACCCGTGGTAGACCCGTCGTAGACCCGTCGTAGACCCGTGATAGACCCGTCGTAGAGTCGGTGGTGTTATATAAACCAGAGGGTATTCCGTGAAGTTCTCATTTAGTAAAATCACCTCGTCTCCAATGCTGCATAAGTAACCTCCGCTACCTAGTGCCAATATATTAATGTGCGAGGTATTCGCTAGATTTGGGTAACTATAAATTAGTGAATCTATTATTTACTAATCATTTACTGTATTTCACAATTGCAGAGTATATGAGATATATATTTGTTATCATATTGCGTCTTTATTTACAGTCTCGCGTTGTTTACATTTACAGTCACATGTTGTTTACATTTACAGTCACATGTTATTTACATTTACAGTCACATGTTATTTACATTTACAGTCACATGTTATTTACATTTACAGTCACGTGTTGTTTACATTTACAGTCACATGTTGTTTACATTTACAGTCACGTGTTGTTTACATTTACAGTTACATGTTGTTTACATTTACAGTCACGTGTTGTTTACATTTACAGTCACATGTTGTTTACATTTACATCCACGTGTTGTTTACATTTACAGTCACGTGTTGTTTACATTTACAGTCACGTGTTGTTTACATTTACAGTTACATGTTGTTTACATTTACAGTCACGTGTTGTTTACATTTACAGTCACATGTTATTTACATTTACAGTCACATGTTGTTTACATTTACAGTCACGTGTTGTTTACATTTTCAGTCACATGTTGTTTATATTTACAGTCACATGTTGTTTACATTTACAGTCACATGTTGTTTACATTTACAGTCACATGTTATTTACATTTACAGTCACATGTTGTTTACATTTACAGTCACATATTATTTACATTACATTCACCTTTTGTTTACATTTACAGTCACATGACCATATATACAACGATCATGTCGGCTGCTAAACCAGAACTCTTTAGTACTGTAATCAGGGACCAAGACTAACAGGAAGTAACATTGCATAACGTATTATTCTATTTTTAATCTCATCTAGTACTTTTTATCTGATTTTATTTTTTAGTCTCAAAATTTATTTAATTGATAACTATTTTATTATACTTTATTACCGATTTTATTAACATATTATTTTTGTATTTTATATAATAATGAAGATTTTATTATTTTATTATACTGATATTATTTAGGATTTTATAACACCTTGCTCTTTAAATAAAATATTTTTATATTATTACATTTTTATGAGTAAATACAATAAAACAATAATAAATATTTATTAAAATAATGAGAAAAATATAAAATGAATATCCATAGTTTTTTTTATATATAATATTTAATAAGAATATGAAATTCAAAAATATAATATACATATTTTGATACATACTTTCATGAATTTAGTTTTGTTCCAGTTTAATTAAATAGATTAATTTCTTCCTTATTAAACGAACTGAAATACATATGGAATAATTCATTTTATTAGCATATCATTTTTAAATATTCAATTAATAAAATATTAAATTTAACATAATCAATTATGCACATAAATGATAACTAATCAATTATGTATTAACTTTAATATTTTTAATTTGTAGTATAAAGTTGGCTTCTCTATATATTATAAATATATGTATTTTTTACATATTTTGTATTTTTTTTTAAATTAGCCAATTTTATATTTTAATTTGCATGTCATATATTTGAAATATAAATATGATAATCAGTAGTAAACATTAGATCTGTTATGTTCGTTGGTTGGTATGATATCAAAGTAATGTGGTTCTCCCGATACTGATTGTTTGATGAAATTGATATTACTTTTTTTCAATGAATCCGGTTTGAATGTACTGAATCCAGAATCTCGATGAACTGCTGGTTGTATCTGCTAATGATATATGTTATATTAATTCCTGTTTAGTATTGTATACCATAGTATTTACCAGCTAATATAAATAAACAAATATATTGCATAATCGTGAATTAAATTCAAACTTGCGATAAATCCAAGATATGCATTCCAGTTTCTTCTAGCTTAAGAGGTGGTTTCTTAATCAAATTGGAGTCTGGATCCCTTGTATATATATAGGGTTAGATAATCACTATAGTCAATTATGTAATTTAGTAGTACACAACATATTAACCTAATTACATACTACAATGTATAATTTACATAGTGCTAGATTAAATATATTTACTATATAATTATTTAATATATCTTAATAGACATGGGAGATATATTAAAACCAAAATTGATGGATAGTAGAAAAATAATAATTGTACTATAGTTTGATAGTATTTAGATGTATAGTTAAGGGAAACAGATAATATTAATAGACTTTTGTAGTATTTACTTCTTAGAGATGATTTGTCCTTTAAAAAATGTGATATTATTTGTATAAATTCTTACAAGAAATATTTGTTCCTTTTGAAGGTGTAAATTTATTACTGAATGTAAATCTCGGCATTTTCACTAGTATCAAATATCTTGTTATCTGATTTTATAACAAATTGTAGCCCAAAGTTGTTCATTCTTTTATTGGGAAACTCTTGAAACTGATAAAATTAAAAATATATATGATGTAATAATGCGACAATCTTTATCTGGGACTCCAATGCAATAGAGTTAGATTTTAATGTATGATTAGTTATCCCTTCTAGGGTATTGATATATAACTAGTTAAGATTTCTTTTCATTATATTATATACACCTAGTATGTATACAATTGTTAGGTAAAGACAAATGTAGACATCAAAATAATTACACTTTGAGATCAAATGAGATAAAAAACAAAATAATATATCCACGAATTCGTTATTCAGGGACATTTTTAGAGGTACACGGAGACGTATCTACAAGTTTAGCAATGTAGCTTTTGTTATAATAGTTCTGGAGTTCACATTTACTATCTCATTTAATATCTATATGAATGAAAACTATTATTTCGTAGAGCATCAATTAATTCTGTCTGGCCAATCTCATCTTTAAACTCACAAATGCTTGTTTTATAATTTCTTGAAGTTATGCTTAAGATTCAGCATTTATTTACGAAAAAATCTTAGTTACCTTTGTTACAATCCATACATCAATATATTTTTTAACAATGCCATGGTTTATCCACCGATACCTTTATTTGGTTGGAAGATAAAAAATGTCTCATTATCTGGTAAATGTGTACCCATCTATTGTAATCTACCTGATAATAGATCATTAAATAAAATAGACCTTAGGATATTAGGATCGTATTTTTTTTCCATCGAACTAGTTCAATATAGACGAATTATTAACCCTTTGTTCAATCGTTTCTTAATACTGAGTAGGAAGTTAAAATCATATATATATTGTTTTCTATCTTGCCAAGGATGAAAGTATTTGTTTACCTAGATTAAATTGTCTTTTACAACAATGCCTTTTACAAAGAGATGTATTCACCTGTGCGTAGTAAACTTTAGTAACATCTTGTATCCATTTCGTTTATTGTTTTTATAGAAAATTTGTATATATTTCATTCTAATAATTATAAAGTTTTATAGGTAGTTTTATAGGTAGCTCGCGTATGTCATTATATACTTTGTATTACTAAATAAGTAACTTCTCTAATAGGCGGTTATTATAAAAGTTTATATTTCTAGGAGAGAGATCTCTTTTCCAGATTATTGAGATTCGAATAACGAGCCATTATTAGAATTTTAATCGTATTTAATCATTTTTAGTATTCTTTTTTTTTGCATACTTTTTACACAATTATTGTTGGGCTTTGTAACTATCAAAATGAAAATGCAGTTGATTATGGGAATAGATCAAAATACAATCCTTGCAATGCTTTTTCTTAAATACCACATGTAAAAAGCCTTTTTTAGATATCAAATTATTTGAATAATAGTTCTAACAGTTGCACTTATTAATAGTATGCATAATAACGTATTTGAATAAACTTTAAATTAATATTAAAAATATATATAATTTAATTATTTTATAATTATAGTTATTATTGTTAAAATTAAAGATACTACTATATATATATATATATATATATATATATATTATCTATTCTAACAATGGTTTATTTTCATATCGTCTTTGTATTGTATTGCACGGTCTCTGGTAATGTTCATCTCTCAATAATTGTGACTGTCTTTGTTGTTGTTGTTGTTGTTGTTGTTGTTGTTGCTGTTGTTGCTCTGTAATTAGCTGCTTATTGCGTATCCTGTTTGGTATATATTCATATGAATTTACTTTTAATATTATAATAGAAGTTATTAATATCTATATAAACGTTATGAGTATTATTGTCAATTTCCCATAATTTATCTTAACGTTATATAATGTCGAATTCAATGGAGTAAGAATTCAAGAATATTCTATTTTACACGTCATATGGAGGGACAATTACGCGACATATGGAGGTTAATACAACTACAGCAATAACTTAATGTATCTCGTTTACATCTATAGTTATGATTGAATATGGCGCTATGTTTTAGAAACATACGATATATTTACATATACATAATTATGCATATAAAACACCAATTTTAATAATATATACCATTTTACATAGTTAAATTATATACATATAAATAGTTTATTATATTAGACTATTTCTATATTATAGTTTAAATGTATTATTATCCAATCAAGAATTGATAACTTATCTTTTACCTATTCGATAAACCAATAATATAACATATGCTGTTACGTGTGGTTATTATTGTTACAGAATATATAAACAATTGGGAAGACTTTACACGTTATTACATCACGATAACCTGCGGAGACAGTAGTATCCAATAATAAGAATCATTAAACAAACCAGAGAGGCAACACAAGCCATAGCTAAAACGTGAACACCTGTAATGATGTGATCTTAATAATACTAATAATAGCCAATATCTTAATAATACGAATACATATAACAATAGCCAATACACTAATAATACTAATGAATAACATAATAGCTTATATCATAATAATACTAATAAATAAAATAATAGCTTAATAAACTAATAAATTCAATAATAGCTAAGATGGTCAAACTCAATAAAGGTTATCTTTGAGAATGAGATATTAAAAATAAAGACAAAATAAATACAAATTTTATTTAACTTTAACTGCTTTAATTGTCAAACATATATATATAATATTATGTAAGTTTATATATTTATAATAATTATCTATAATATATAATTAATAATATTTATAATAAATAATATTTCATGAATAATATATGATGTCTATAGAAACTTAATATACAAACTTAATATCTGAAATTCATCTTTTGAATCATCTTCTATTGAATTTAATAATATTACTATTATATATATATATATATATATATATATATATATATATATATATTGAATTTACATCAGATATATAAAATATAATTTTAATGATTATTATATAAATACATATTATACCTATATATAAATATACATATATATATAATAATTAATATTAATGCCATATTAATATACATGTCATATAAAAGCTTTAAAAAAGATATCAAATATATTAATTGTTAAATCCATATTTAAACAAAAGAGAACATCGTATTGTGTTAAATTAAGTTTTAAATTACATATGTAATTCGTATAGATACTATACGTTAGGTTGGTATTGGTGGCTTAAGAAGTGAGGATTACAAATAATAAAACCCCGCCAATATCTCATACCGGATGTGCAGTTAACTCGATCGCCTCGCCAACTTCCGGTCACGGGGTCACAGGTCAACGTCCACATAGCATGAGAGAAGCTGGTACATCGCAGAATCGTACTTCGGTCCAGTTGCGAGAGAACTTCGTGTTCGGAGTTCGACGGTAAAATCTCATAAGGTAAACATCCGGTCACTAAATTGAATTGTTTTTATAGTAACAAATATTGAATACTTGGACTATAAGTTAATTAAATTAATGTTTACTCTTTACTAGCATTTCACCAGTAAGTCTGAGGTATCAGATTATTTATTTATAAAATATCTCATATCCAGTAAATATATGTAATTGTATAAGGATATTTAATATTTTTCATCAGATGATGGATTTTTGAGTATATTTGCTATAAACAATATATTTCTTTTAGATGACTATGTAGTCCATTATGATAACTGACGATTACTATGAAGAGTCGTCATTCTTATCAATTACCACTTTACCTGGACATCATAGAGTTTCACAGAATTACTTTACCGTTATAGTAGGCAGTGACCAGAACGGCGGAGTCCGGATTCTTCAGATGCGGGCTAAAGTACAGCCACGTCTCTTCGCCGTCCAGCGGCACGACAAGACGCCGTGCCGACGATGACGTAATAACGCCTTGGCCACGCCCACCGCCGACTACTCCCGATTCGTTATCGGAACGCTCGCAAAACGAAACCGTTCTCCTCTCGGCCCTGGGCCCACCATACTTCAGCGTCGCGTAGTAACGACACCTGCCGATACCGGATATCCCGAACTCGGAAGATCTAAACGGTGAAGATCAGTTAAGCGTATATAATGCGTTTACGTGGAATTGGAACGCAGTGGTATTATATAACTAGGGGTTACATAAACAATGTGGTATACAATAGATATATATATAACTATATATATATCCCTATCGCCTACCGATTAAACATGTTTCTAGCATTGACCACTAGAGTTAGAGTAGCCGTACGACCAGCTGCTAGACGCCAGGGACAACGACCTCCGAGACTGGATATTGTACCTGAAGTCAGCAAATCGCTGTGACCTCTTGCGCAAGTCGACCTAACCGCTGTATTGGAATCGTATCTTTTAATGATGCAATAGTTGTTTTATTGATAGTGTGTAATATAAATTTATGTATTGTAATAATTATATACATATATAAAACTGAATCTATCATTACATAATAATTATAGATCTAGGCTGACCACTACTGACTACTGTTGTCCCGTAGGCTGACCACTACTGACTACTGTTGTCCCGTAGGCTGACCACTACTGACTACTGTTGTCCCGTAGGCTGACCACTACTGTCTACTGTTGTCCCGTAGGCTGACCACTACTGACTACTGTTGTCCCGTAGGCTGACCACTACTGTTGTCCCGTAGGCTGACCACTACTGACTACTGTTGTCCCGTAGGCTGACCACTACTGTTGTCCAGTAGACTGACCACTACTGACTACTGTTGTCCAGTAGACTGACCACTACTGACTACTGTTGTCCCGTAGGCTGACTACTACTGTTGTCCCGTAGGCTGACTACTACTGACTACTGTTGTCCCGTAGGCTGACCACTACTGACTAATGCTGTCATGTAGGCTGACCACTACTGACTACTGTTGTCCCGTAGGCTGACCACTACTGACTACTGTTGTCCCGTAGGCTGACCACTACTGTTGTCCCGTAGGCTGACCACTACTGTTGTCCAGTAGACTGACCACTACTGACTACTGTTGTCCAGTAGACTGACCACTACTGACTACTGTTGTCCCGTAGGCTGACTACTACTGTTGTCCCGTAGGCTGACCACTACTGACTACTGTTGTCCCGTAGGCTGACTACTACTGACTACTGTTGTCCCGTAGGCTGACCACTACTGTTGTCCCGTAGGCTGACCACTACTGACTACTGTTGTCCCGTAGGCTGACTACTACTGACTACTGTTGTCCCGTAGGCTGACCACTACTGTTGTCCCGTAGGCTGACCACTACTGACTACTGTTGTCCCGTAGGCTGACCACTACTGTTGTCCCGTAGGCTGACCACTACTGACTACTGTTGTCCCGTAGGCTGACCACTACTGACTACTGTTGTCCCGTAGGCTGACCACTACTGACTACTGTTGTCCCGTAGGCTGACCACTACTGACTACTGTTGTCCCGTAGGCTGACCACTACTGACTACTGTTGTCCCGTAGACTGACCACTACTGTTGTCCCGTAGGCTGACCACTACTGACTACTGTTGTCCCGTAGGCTGACCACTACTGACTACTGTTGTCCCGTAAACTGACCACTACTGACTACTGTTGTCCCGTAGGCTGACCACTACTGTTGTCCCGTAGGCTGACCACTACTGACTACTGTTGTCCCGTAGGCTGACTACTACTGACTACTGTTGTCCCGTAGGCTGACCACTACTGACTACTGTTGTCCCGTAGGCTGACCACTACTGACTACTGTTGTCCCGTAGGCTGACCACTACTGACTACTGTTGTCCCGTAGGCTGACCACTACTGACTACTGTTGTCCCGTAGGCTGACCACTACTGTTGTCCCGTAGGCTGACCACTACTGACTACTGTTGTCCCGTAGGCTGACCACTACTGACTACTGTTGTCCCGTAGGCTGACCACTACTGTTGTCCCGTAGGCTGACCACTACTGACTACTGTTGTCCCGTAGGCTGACCACTACTGACTACTGTTGTCCCGTAGGCTGACCACTACTGACTACTGTTGTCCCGTAGGCTGACCACTACTGACTACTGTTGTCCCGTAGGCTGACCACTACTGTTGTCCCGTAGGCTGACCACTACTGACTACTGTTGTCCCGTAGGCTGACCACTACTGACTACTGTTGTCCCGTAGGCTGACCACTACTGTTGTCCCGTAGGCTGACCACTACTGACTACTGTTGTCATGTAGGCTGACCACTACTGACTACTGTTGTCCAGTAGACTGACCACTACTGACTACTGTTGTCCCGTAGGCTGACCAATACTGACTACTGTTGTCCAGTAGACTGACCACTACTGACTACTGTTGTCCCGTAGGCTGACCACTACTGACTACTGTTGTCCCATAGGCTGACCACTACTGACTACTGTTGTCCCGTAGGCTGACCACTACTGACTACTGTTGTCCAGTAGACTGACCACTACTGACTACTATTGTCCCGTAGGCTGACCACTACTGTTGTCCCGTAGGCTGACCACTACTGACTACCGTTGTCCCGTAGGCTGACCAATACTGACTACTGTTGTCCCGTAGGCTGACCACTACTGACTACTGTTGTCCCGTAGGCTGACCACTACTGACTACTGTTGTCCCGTAGGCTGACCAATACTGACTACTGTTGTCCCGTAGGCTGACCACTACTGACTACTGTTGTCCCGTAGGCTGACCACTACTGACTACTGTTGTCCCGTAGGCTGACCACTACTGTTGTCCCGTAGGCTGACCACTACTGACTACTGTTGTCCCGTAAACTGACCACTACTGACTACTGTTGTCCAGTAGGCTGACCACTACTGACTACTGTTGTCCCATAGGCTGACCACTACTGACTACTGTTGTCCCGTAGGCTGACCACTACTGACTACTGTTGTCCCGTAGGCTGACCACTACTGACTACTGTTGTCCCGTAGGCTGACCACTACTGACTACTGTTGTCCCGTAGGCTGACCACTACTGTTGTCCCGTAGGCTGACCACTACTGACTACTGTTGTCCCGTAGGCTGACCACTAATGTTGTCCCGTAGGCTGACCACTACTGACTACTGTTGTCCAGTAGACTGACCACTACTGACTACTGTTGTCCCGTAGGCTGACCACTACTGACTACTGTTGTCCCGTAGGCTGACCACTACTGACTACTGTTGTCCCGTAGGCTGACCACTACTGACTACTGTTGTCCCGTAGGTTGACCACTACTGACTACTGTTGTCCCGTAGGCTGACCACTACTGACTACTGTTGTCTCGTAGGCTGACCACTACTGTTGTCCCGTAGGCTGACCACTACTGACTACTGTTGTCCAGTAGACTGACCACTACTGACTACTGTTGTCCCGTAGGCTGACCACTACTGACTACTGTTGTCCCGTAGGCTGACCACTACTGACTACTGTTGTCCCGTAGGCTGACCACTACTGACTACTGTTGTCCCGTAGGCTGACCACTACTGACTACTGTTGTCCCGTAGGCTGACCACTACTGACTACTGTTGTCCCGTAGGCTGACCACTACTGACTACTGTTGTCTCGTAGGCTGACCACTACTGACTACTCTTGTCCCGTAGGCTGACCACTACTGACTACTGTTGTCCCGTAGGCTGACCACTACTGTTGTCCCGTAGGCTGACCACTACTGACTACTGTTGTCCCGTAGGCTGACTACTACTGTTGTCCCGTAGGCTGACCACTACTGACTACTGTTGTCCCGTAGGCTGACCACTACTGACTACTGTTGTCCCGTAGGCTGACCACTACTGACTACTGTTGTCCCGTAGGCTGACCACTACTGACTACTGTTGTCCCGTAGGCTGACCACTACTGTTGACCCGTAGGCTGACCACTACTGACTACTGTTGTCCCGTAGGCTGACCACTAATGTTGTCCCGTAGGCTGACCACTAATGACTACTGTTGTCCCGTAGGCTGACCACTGCTGACTACTATTGTCCCGTAGGCTGACCACTACTGACTACTGTTGTCCCGTAGGCTGACCACTACTGACTACTGTTGTCCCGTAGGCTGACCACTACTGACTACTGTTGTCCCGTAGGCTGACCACTACTGTTGTCCCGTAGGCTG
Organism: Osedax frankpressi; assembly: GCA_964035775.1. Classification (NCBI taxonomy): domain Eukaryota; kingdom Metazoa; phylum Annelida; class Polychaeta; order Sabellida; family Siboglinidae; genus Osedax; species Osedax frankpressi. The sequence continues at coordinate 34,715,920 of OZ038315.1, read as the reverse complement.
ACCACTACTGACTACTGTTGTCCCGTAGACTGACCACTACTGACTACTGTTGTCCCGTAGGCTGACCACTACTAACTACTGTTGTCCCGTAGGCTGACCACTACTGACTACTGTTGTCCCGTAGGCTGACCACTACTGTTGTCCCGTAGGCTGACCACTACTGACTACTGTTGTCCCGTAGGCTGACCACTACTGACTACTGTTGTCCCGTAGGCTGACCACTACTGTTGTCCCGTAGGCTGACCACTACTGTTATCCCGTAGGCTGACCACTACTGACTACTGTTGTCCCGTAGGCTGACCACTACTGACTACTGTTGTCCCGTAGGCTGACCACTACTGACTACTGTTGTCCCGTAGGCTGACCACTACTGTTGTCCCGTAGGCTGACCACTACTGTTGTCCCGTAGGCTGACCACTACTGTTATCCCGTAAACTGACCACTACTGACTACTGTTGTCCCGTAGGCTGACCACTACTGACTACTGTTGTCCCGTAGGCTGACCACTACTGACTACTGTTGTCCCGTAGGCTGACCACTACTGTTGTCCCGTAGGCTGACCACTACTGTTGTCCCGTAGGCTGACCACTACTGTTATCCCGTAAACTGACCACTACTGACTACTGTTGTCCCGTAGGCTGACCACTACTGACTACTGTTGTCCCGTAGGCTGACCACTACTGACTACTGTTGTCCCGTAGGCTGACCACTACTGTTGTCCCGTAGGCTGACCACTACTGTTATCCCGTAGGCTGACCACTACTGACTACTGTTGTCCCGTAGGCTGACCACTACTGTTGTCTCGTAGGCTGACCACTACTGACTACTGTTGTCCCGTAGGCTGACCACTACTGACTACTGTTGTCCCGTAGGCTGACCACTACTGTTGTCCCGTAGGCTGACCACTACTGTTATCCCGTAGGCTGACCACTACTGACTACTGTTATCCCGTAGGCTGACCACTACTGACTACTGTTGTCCCGTAGGCTGACCACTACTGACTACTGTTGTCCCGTAGGCTGACCACTACTGACTACTGTTGTCCCGTAGGCTGACCACTACTGACTACTGTTGTCCCGTAGGCTGACCACTACTGACTACTGTTGTCCCGTAGGCTGACCACTACTGACTACTGTTGTCCCGTAGGCTGACCACTACTGACTACTGTTGTCCCGTAGGCTGACCACTACTGACTACTGTTGTCCCGTAGGCTGACCACTACTGACTACTGTTGTCCCGTAGGCTGACCACTACTGTTGTCCCGTAGGCTGACCACTACTGTTGTCCCGTAGGCTGACCAATACTGACTACTGTTGTCCCGTAGGCTGACCACTACTGACTACTGTTGTCCCGTAGGCTGACCACTACTGACTACTGTTGTCCCGTAGGCTGACCAATACTGACTACTGTTGTCCCGTAGGCTGACCACTACTGTTGTCCCGTAGGCTGACCACTACTGACTACTGTTGTCCCGTAAACTGACCACTACTGACTACTGTTGTCCCGTAGGCTGACCACTACTGACTACTGTTGTCCCGTAGGCTGACCACTACTGACTACTGTTGTCCAGTAGACTGACCACTACTAACTACTGTTGTGCCGTAGGCTGACCACTACTGACTACTGTTGTCCCGTAGGCTGACCACTACTGACTACTGTTGTCCCGTAGGCTGACCACTACTGACTACTGTTGTCCCGTAGGCTGACCACTGCTGACTACTATTGTCCCGTAGGCTGACCACTACTGACTACTATTGTCCCGTAGGCTGACCACTACTGACTACTGTTGTCCCGTAGGTTGACCACTACTGTTGTCCCGTAGGCTGACCACTACTGACTACTGTTGTCCCGTAGGCTGACCACTACTGTTGTCCCGTAGGCTGACCACTACTGACTACTGTTGTCCCGTAGGCTGACCACTACTGTTGTCCCGTAGGCTGACCACTACTGTTGTCCCGTAGGCTGACCACTACTGACTACTGTTGTCCCATAGGCTGACCACTACTGACTACTGTTGTCCCGTAGGCTGACCACTACTGACTACTGTTGTCCCGTAGGCTGACCACTACTGACTACTGTTGTCCCGTAGGCTGACCACTACTGTTGTCCCGTAGGCTGACCACTACTGTTATCCCGTAGGCTGACCACTACTGACTACTGTTGTCCCGTAGGCTGACCACTACTGACTACTGTTGTCACGTAGGCTGACCACAACTGTTGTCCCGTAGGTTGACCACTACTGAATACTGTTGTCCCGTAGGCTGACCACTACTGACTACTGTTGTCCCGTAGGCTGACCACTACTGACTACTGTTGTCCCGTAGGCTGACCACTACTGTTGTCCCGTAGGCTGACCACTACTGACTACTGTTGTCCCGTAGGCTGACCACTACTGTTGTCCCGTAGGCTGACCACTACTGACTACTGTTGTCCCGTAGGCTGACCACTACTGACTACTCTTGTCCCGTAGGCTGACCACTACTGACTACTGTTGTCCCGTAGGCTGACCACTACTGACTACTGTTGTCCCATAGGCTGACCACTACTGAATACTGTTGTCCCGTAGGCTGACCACTACTGTTGTCCCGTAAACTGACCACTACTGACTACTGTTGTCCCGTAGGCTGACCACTACTGACTACTGTTGTCCCGTAGGCTGACCACTACTGTTGTCCCGTAAACTGACCACTACTGACTACTGTTGTCCCGTAGGCTGACCACTACTGACTACTGTTGTCCCGTAGGCTGACCACTACTGTTGTCCCGTAGACTGACCACTACTGACTACTGTTGTCCCGTAGGCTGACCACTACTGACTACTGTTGTCCCGTAGGCTGACCACTACTGACTACTGTTGTCCCGTAGGCTGACCACTACTGACTACTGTTGTCCCGTAGACTGACCACTACTGACTACTGTTGTCCCGTAGGCTGACCACTACTGACTACTGTTGTCCCTTAGGCTGACCACTACTGACTACTGTTGTCCCGTAGACTGACCACTACTGACTACTGTTGTCCCGTAGGCTGACCACTACTGTTGTCCCGTAGGCTGACCACTACTGACTACTGTTGTCTCGTAGGCTGACCACTACTGACTACTGTTGTCCCGTAGGCTGACCACTACTGACTACTGTTGTCTCGTAGGCTGACCACTACTGACTACTGTTGTCCCGTAGGCTGACCACTACTGTTGTCCCGTAGGCTGACCACTACTGACTACTGTTGTCTCGTAGGCTGACCACTACTGACTACTGTTGTCCCGTAGGCTGACCACTACTGACTACTGTTGTCCCGTAGGCTGACCACTACTGACTACTGTTGTCCAGTAGACTGACCACTACTGTTATCCCGTAGGCTGACCACTACTGACTACTGTTGTCCCGTAGGCTGACCACTACTGACTACTGTTGTCCATTAGGCTGACCACTACTGACTACTGTTGTCCCGTAGGCTGACCACTACTGACTACTGTTGTCCCGTAGGCTGACCACTACTGACTACTGTTGTCCCGTAGGCTGACCACTATTGACTACTGTTGTCCATTAGGCTGACCACTACTGGCTACTGTTGTCCCGTAGGCTGACCACTACTGACTACTGTTGTCCCGTAGGCTGACCACTACTGACTACTGTTGTCCCGTAAACTGACCACTACTGGCTACTGTTGTCCCGTAAACTGACCACTACTGACTACTGTTGTCCCGTAGGCTGACCACTACTGTTGTCCCGTAGGCTGACCACTACTGTTGTCCCGTAGGCTGACCACTACTGACTACTGTTGTCCATTAGGCTGACCACTACTGACTACTGTTGTCCAGTAAGCTGACCACTACTGACTACTGTTGTCCCGTAGGCTGACCACTACTGACTACTGTTGTCCCGTAGGCTGACCACTACTGACTACTGTTGTCCCGTAGGCTGACCACTACTGTTGTCCCGTAGGCTGACCACTACTGTTGTCCCGTAGGCTGACCACTACTGTTGTCCCGTAGGCTGACCAATACTGACTACTGTTGTCCCGTAGGCTGACCACTACTGACTACTGTTGTCCCGTAGGCTGACCACTACTGACTACTGTTGTCATGTAGGCTGACCACTACTGTTGTCCCGTAGGCTGACCACTACTGACTACTGTTGTCCCGTAGGCTGACCACTACTGACTACTGTTGTCCCGTAGGCTGACCACTACTGACTACTGTTGTCCCGTAAACTGACCACTACTGACTACTGTTGTCCCGTAGGCTGACCACTACTGACTACTGTTGTCCCGTAGGCTGACCACTACTGACTACTGTTGTCCCGTAGGCTGACCACTACTGACTACTGTTGTCCCGTAGGCTGACCACTACTGACTACTGTTGTCCCGTAGGCTGACCACTACTGACTACTGTTGTCCCGTAGGCTGACCACTACTGACTACTGTTGTCCCGTAAACTGACCACTACTGACTACTGTTGTCCCGTAGGCTGACCACTACTGACTACTGTTGTCTCGTAGGCTGACCACTACTGACTACTGTTGTCCCGTAGGCTGACCACTACTGACTACTGTTGTCCCGTAGGTTGACCAATACTGACTACTGTTGTCCAGTAGACTGACCACTACTGACTACTGTTGTCCCGTAGGCTGACCACTACTGTTGTCCCTTAGGCTGACCACTACTGACTACTGTTGTCCCGTAGGCTGACCACTACTGACTACTGTTGTCCCGTAGGCTGACCACTACTGACTACTGTTATCCCGTAGGCTGACCACTACTGTTGTCCCGTAGGCTGACCACTACTGACTACTGTTGTCCCGTAGGCTGACCACTACTGACTACTGTTGTCCAGTAGACTGACCACTACTGACTACTGTTGTCCCGTAGGCTGACCACTACTGTTGTCCCGTAGGCTGACCAATACTGACTACTGTTGTCCCGTAGGATGACCACTACTGACTACTGTTGTCCCGTAGGCTGACCACTACTAACTACTGTTGTCCCGTAGGCTGACCACTACTGTTGTCCCGTAGACTGACCACTACTGACTACTGTTGTCCCGTAGGCTGACCAATACTGACTACTGTTGTCCAGTAGACTGACCAATACTGACTACTGTTATCCCGTAGGCTGACCACTACTGTTGTCCCGTAGGCTGACCACTACTGACTACTGTTGTCCCGTAGGCTGACCACTACTGACTACTGTTGTCCCGTAGGCTGACCACTACTGACTACTGTTGTCCCGTAGGCTGACCACTACTGACTACTGTTGTCCCGTAGGCTGACCACTACTGACTACTGTTGTCCCGTAGGCTGACCACTACTGACTACTGTTGTCCCGTAGGTTGACCACTACTGTTGTCCCGTAGGCTGACCACTACTGACTACTGTTGTCCCGTAGGCTGACCACTACTGACTACTGTTGTCCCGTAGGCTGACCACTACTGTTGTCCCGTAGGCTGACCACTACTGACTACTGTTGTCCCGTAGGCTGACCACTACTGACTACTGTTGTCCCGTAGGCTGACCACTACTGACTACTGTTGTCCCGTAGGCTGACCACTACTGACTACTGTTGTCCCGTAGGCTGACCACTACTGACTACTGTTGTCCCGTAGGCTGACCACTACTGACTACTGTTGTCCCGTAGGCTGACCACTACTGACTACTGTTGTCCCGTAGGCTGACCACTACTGACTACTGTTGTCCCGTAGGCTGACCACTACTGACTACTGTTGTCCCGTAGGCTGACCACTACTGACTACTGTTGTCCAGTAGGCTGACCACTACTGACTACTGTTGTCCCGTAGGCTGACCACTACTGACTACTGTTGTCCCGTAGGCTGACCACTACTGACTACTGTTGTGCCGTAGGCTGACCACTACTGACTACTGTTGTCCCGTAGGCTGACCACTACTGACTACTGTTGTCCCGTAAACTGACCACTACTGACTACTGTTGTCCCGTAGGCTGACCACTACTGACTACTGTTGTCCCGTAAACTGACCACTACTGACTACTGTTGTCCATTAGGCTGACCACTACTGACTACTGTTGTCCATTAGGCTGACCACTACTGTTGTCCCGTAGGCTGACCACTACTGACTACTGTTGTCCCGTAGGCTGACCACTACTGACTACTGTTGTCCCGTAAACTGACCACTACTGACTACTGTTGTCCATTAGGCTGACCACTACTGTTGTCCCGTAGGCTGACCACTACTGTTGTCTCGTAGGCTGACCACTACTGACTACTGTTGTCCCGTAGGCTGACCACTACTGACTACTGTTGTCCCGTAGGCTGACCACTACTGACTACTGTTGTCCCGTAGGCTGACCACTACTGTTGTCCCGTAGGCTGACCACTACTGACTACTGTTGTCCCGTAGGCTGACCACTACTGACTACTGTTGTCCCGTAGGCTGACCACTACTGACTACTGTTGTCCCGTAGACTGACCACTACTGACTACTGTTGTCCCGTAGGCTGACCACTACTGACTACTGTTGTCCCGTAGGCTGACCACTACTGACTACTGTTGTCCCGTAGGCTGACCACTACTGACTACTGTTGTCCCGTAGACTGACCACTACTGACTACTGTTGTCCCGTAGGCTGACCACTACTGACTACTGTTGTCCCGTAGGCTGACCACTAATGTTGTCCCGTAGGCTGACCACTACTGTTGTCACGTAGGCTGACCACTACTGACTACTGTTGTCCCGTAGGCTGACCACTACTGACTACTGTTGTCCCGTAAGCTGACCACTACTGACTACTGTTGTCCCGTAGGCTGACCACTACTGACTACTGTTGTCCCGTAGGCTGACCACTACTGACTACTGTTGTCCCGTAGGCTGACCACTACTGACTACTGTTGTCCCGTAGGCTGACCACTACTGTTGTCCCGTAGGCTGACCACTACTGTTGTCTCGTAGGCTGACCACTACTGACTACTGTTGTCCCGTAAACTGACCACTACTGACTACTGTTGTCCATTAGGCTGACCACTACTGTTGTCCCGTAGGCTGACCACTACTGACTACTGTTGTCCCGTAGGCTGACCACTACTAACTACTGTAGTCCCGTAGGCTGACCACTACTGACTACTGTTGTCCCGTAGGCTGACCACTACTGACTACTGTTGTCCCGTAGGCTGACCACTACTGACTACTGTTGTCCCGTAGGCTGATCACTACTGTTGTCCCGTAGGCTGACCACTACTGACTACTGTTGTCCCGTAGGCTGACCACTACTGTTGTCCCGTAGGCTGACCAATACTGACTACTGTTGTCCCGTAGGCTGACCACTACTGACTACTGTTGTCCCGTAGGCTGACCACTACTGACTACTGTTGTCCCGTAGGCTGACCAATACTGACTACTTTGTCCCGTAGGCTGACCACTACTGTTGTCCCGTAGGCTGACCACTACTGACTACTGTTGTCCCGTAGGCTGACCACTACTGACTACTGTTGTCCCGTAGGCTGACCACTACTGACTACTGTTGTCCCGTAGGCTGACCACTACTGACTACTGTTGTCCCATAGGCTGACCACTACTGACTACTGTTGTCCCGTAGGCTGACCACTACTGACTACTGTTGTCCCATAGGCTGACCACTACTGACTACTGTTGTCCCATAGGCTGACCACTACTGACTACTGTTGTCCCGTAGGCTGACCACTACTGACTACTGTTGTCCCATAGGCTGACCACTACTGACTACTGTTGTCCCATAGGCTGACCACTACTGACTACTGTTGTCCCATAGGCTGACCACTACTGACTACTGTTGTCCCGTAGGCTGACCACTACTGTTGTCCCGTAGGCTGACCACTACTGACTACTGTTGTCCCGTAGGCTGACCACTACTGACTACTGTTGTCCCGTAGGCTGACCACTACTGACTACTGTTGTCCCGTAGGCTGACCACTACTGTTGTCCCGTAGGCTGACCACTACTGACTACTGTTGTCCCGTAGGCTGACCACTACTGACTACTGTTGTCCCGTAGGCTGACCACTACTGACTACTGTTGTCCCGTAGGCTGACCACTACTGTTGTCCCGTAGGCTGACCACTACTGACTACTGTTGTCCCGTAGGCTGACCACTACTGACTACTGTTGTCCCGTAGGCTGACCACTACTGACTACTGTTGTCCCGTAGGCTGACCACTACTGACTACTGTTGTCCCGTAGACTGACCACTACTGTTGTCCCGTAGGCTGACCACTACTGACTACTGTTGTCCCGTAGGCTGACCACTACTGACTACTGTTGTCCCGTAGGCTGACCACTACTGACTACTGTTGTCCCGTAGGCTGACCACTACTGACTACTGTTGTCCCGTAGGCTGACCACTACTGTTGTCCCGTAGGCTGACCACTACTGTTGTCCCGTAGGCTGACCACTACTGACTACTGTTGTCCCATAGGCTGACCACTACTGACTACTGTTGTCCCGTAGGCTGACCACTACTGACTACTGTTGTCCCGTAGGCTGACCACTACTGACTACTGTTGTCCCGTAGGCTGACCACTACTGTTGTCCCGTAGGCTGACCACTACTGACTACTGTTGTCCCGTAGGCTGACCACTACTGACTACTGTTGTCCAGTAGACTGACCACTACTGACTACTGTTGTCCCGTAGGCTGACCACTACTGTTGTCCCGTAGGCTGACCACTACTGACTACTGTTGTCCCGTAGGCTGACCACTACTGACTACTGTTGTCCCGTAGGCTGACCACTACTGACTACTGTTGTCCCGTAGGCTGACCACTACTGTTGTCCCGTAGGCTGACCACTACTGACTACTGTTGTCCCGTAGGCTGACCACTACTGACTACTGTTGTCCCGTAGGCTGACCACTACTGTTGTCCCGTAGGCTGACCACTACTGTTGTCCCGTAGGCTGACCACTACTGACTACTGTTGTCCCATAGGCTGACCACTACTGACTACTGTTGTCCCGTAGGCTGACCACTACTGACTACTGTTGTCCCGTAGGCTGACCACTACTGACTACTGTTGTCCCGTAGGCTGACCATTACTGTTGTCCCGTAGGCTGACCACTACTGACTACTGTTGTCCCGTAGGCTGACCACTACTGACTACTGTTGTCCCGTAGGCTGACCACTACTGACTACTGTTGTCCCGTAGGCTGACCACTACTGACTACTGTTGTCCCGTAGGCTGACCACTACTGACTACTGTTGTCCCGTAGGCTGACCACTACTGACTACTGTTGTCCCGTAGGCTGACCACTACTGTTGTCCCGTAGGCTGACCACTACTGTTGTCCCGTAGGCTGACCACTACTGACTACTGTTGTCCCATAGGCTGACCACTACTGACTACTGTTGTCCCGTAGGCTGACCACTACTGACTACTGTTGTCCCGTAGGCTGACCACTACTGACTACTGTTGTCCAGTAGGCTGACCACTACTGTTGTCCCGTAGGCTGACCACTACTGACTACTGTTGTCCCGTAGGCTGACCACTACTGACTACTGTTGTCCCGTAGGCTGACCACTACTGTTGTCCCGTAGGCTGACCACTACTGACTACTGTTGTCCCGTAGGCTGACCACTACTGACTACTGTTGTCCCGTAGGCTGACCACTACTGTTGTCCCGTAGGCTGACCACTACTGACTACTGTTGTCCCGTAGGCTGACCACTACTGACTACTGTTGTCCCGTAGGCTGACCAATACTGACTACTGTTGTCCCGTAAACTGACCACTACTGACTACTGTTGTCCCGTAGGCTGACCACTACTGACTACTGTTGTCCCGTAGGCTGACCACTACTGTTGTCCCGTAGGCTGACCACTACTGACTACTGTTGTCCATTAGGCTGACCACTACTGACTACTGTTGTCCCGTAGGCTGACCACTAATGTTGTCCCGTAGGCTGACCACTACTGACTACTGTTGTCCCGTAGGCTGACCACTACTGACTACTGTTGTCATGTAGGCTGACCACTACTGACTACTGTTGTCCCGTAGGCTGACCACTACTGACTACTGTTGTCCCGTAGGCTGACCACTACTGACTACTGTTGTCCCGTAGGCTGACCACTACTGACTACTGTTGTCCCGTAGGCTGACCACTACTGACTACTGTTGTCTCGTAGGCTGACCACTACTGACTACTGTTGTCCCGTAGGCTGACCACTACTGACTACTGTTGTCCCGTAGGCTGACCACTACTGTTGTCCCGTAGGCTGACCACTACTGACTACTGTTGTCCCGTAGGCTGACCACTACTGACTACTGTTGTCCAGTAGACTGACCACTACTGTTATCCCGTAGGCTGACCACTACTGACTACTGTTGTCCCGTAGGCTGACCACTACTGACTACTGTTGTCCATTAGGCTGACCACTACTGACTACTGTTGTCCCGTAGGCTGACCACTACTGACTACTGTTGTCCCGTAGGCTGACCACTACTGACTACTGTTGTCCCGTAGGCTGACCACTATTGACTACTGTTGTCCATTAGGCTGACCACTACTGGCTACTGTTGTCCCGTAGGCTGACCACTACTGACTACTGTTGTCCCGTAGGCTGACCACTACTGACTACTGTTGTCCCGTAAACTGACCACTACTGGCTACTTTTGTCCCGTAAACTGACCACTACTGACTACTGTTGTCCCGTAGGCTGACCACTACTGTTATCCCGTAGGCTGACCACTACTGTTGTCCCGTAGGCTGACCACTACTGACTACTGTTGTCCATTAGGCTGACCACTACTGACTACTGTTGTCCAGTAAGCTGACCACTACTGACTACTGTTGTCCCGTAGGCTGACCACTACTGACTACTGTTGTCCCGTAGGCTGACCACTACTGACTACTGTTGTCCCGTAGGCTGACCACTACTGTTGTCCCGTAGGCTGACCACTACTATTGTCCCGTAGGCTGACCACTACTGTTGTCCCGTAGGCTGACCAATACTGACTACTGTTGTCCCGTAGGCTGACCACTACTGACTACTGTTGTCCCGTAGGCTGACCACTACTGACTACTGTTGTCATGTAGGCTGACCACTACTGTTGTCCCGTAGGCTGACCACTACTGACTACTGTTGTCCCGTAGGCTGACCACTACTGACTACTGTTGTCCCGTAGGCTGACCACTACTGACTACTGTTGTCCCGTAAACTGACCACTACTGACTACTGTTGTCCCGTAGGCTGACCACTACTGACTACTGTTGTCCCGTAGGCTGACCACTACTGACTACTGTTGTCCCGTAGGCTGACCACTACTGACTACTGTTGTCCCGTAGGCTGACCACTACTGACTACTGTTGTCCCGTAGGCTGACCACTACTGACTACTGTTGTCCCGTAGGCTGACCACTACTGACTACTGTTGTCCCGTAAACTGACCACTACTGACTACTGTTGTCCCGTAGGCTGACCACTACTGACTACTGTTGTCTCGTAGGCTGACCACTACTGACTACTGTTGTCCCGTAGGCTGACCACTACTGACTACTGTTGTCCCGTAGGCTGACCAATACTGACTACTGTTGTCCAGTAGACTGACCACTACTGACTACTGTTGTCCCGTAGGCTGACCACTACTGTTGTCCCGTAGGCTGACCACTACTGACTACTGTTGTCCCGTAGGCTGACCACTACTGACTACTGTTGTCCCGTAGGCTGACCACTACTGACTACTGTTGTCCCGTAGGCTGACCACTACTGACTACTGTTATCCCGTAGGCTGACCACTACTGTTGTCCCGTAGGCTGACCACTACTGACTACTGTTGTCCCGTAGGCTGACCACTACTGACTACTGTTGTCCAGTAGACTGACCACTACTGACTACTGTTGTCCCGTAGGCTGACCACTACTGTTGTCCCGTAGGCTGACCAATACTGACTACTGTTGTCCCGTAGGATGACCACTACTGACTACTGTTGTCCCGTAGGCTGACCACTACTAACTACTGTTGTCCCGTAGGCTGACCACTACTGTTGTCCCGTAGACTGACCACTACTGACTACTGTTGTCCCGTAGGCTGACCAATACTGACTACTGTTGTCCAGTAGACTGACCAATACTGACTACTGTTATCCCGTAGGCTGACCACTACTGTTGTCCCGTAGGCTGACCACTACTGACTACTGTTGTCCCGTAGGCTGACCACTACTGACTACTGTTGTCCCATAGGCTGACCACTACTGTTGTCCCGTAGGCTGACCACTACTGTTGTCCCGTAGGCTGACCACTACTGACTACTGTTGTCCCGTAGGCTGACCACTACTGACTACTGTTGTCCCGTAGGCTGACCACTACTGACTACTGTTGTGCCGTAGGCTGACCACTACTGACTACTGTTGTCCCGTAGGCTGACCACTACTGTTGTCCCGTAGGCTGACCACTACTGACTACTGTTGTCCCGTAGGCTGACCACTACTGACTACTGTTGTCCCGTAGGCTGACCACTACTGACTACTGTTGTCCCGTAGGCTGACCACTACTGACTACTGTTGTCCCGTAGGCTGACCACTACTGACTACTGTTGTCCCGTAGGCTGACCACTACTGACTACTGTTGTCCCGTAGGCTGACCACTACTGTTGTCCCGTAGGCTGACCACTACTGTTGTCCCGTAGGCTGACCACTACTGACTACTGTTGTCCCATAGGCTGACCACTACTGACTACTGTTGTCCCGTAGGCTGACCACTACTGACTACTGTTGTCCCGTAGGCTGACCACTACTGACTACTGTTGTCCAGTAGGCTGACCACTACTGTTGTCCCGTAGGCTGACCACTACTGACTACTGTTGTCCCGTAGGCTGACCACTACTGACTACTGTTGTCCCGTAGGCTGACCACTACTGTTGTCCCGTAGGCTGACCACTACTGACTACTGTTGTCCCGTAGGCTGACCACTACTGACTACTGTTGTCCCGTAGGCTGACCACTACTGACTACTGTTGTCCCGTAGGCTGACCACTAATGACTACTGTTGTCTCGTAGACTGACCACTACTGACTACTGTTGTCCCGTAGGCTGACCACTAATGACTACTGTTGTCTCGTAGACTGACCACTACTGACTACTGTTGTCCCGTAGGCTGACCACTACTGACTACTGTTGTGCCGTAGGCTGACCACTACTGACTACTGTTGTCCCGTAGGCTGACCACTACTGACTACTGTTGTCCCGTAAACTGACCACTACTGACTACTGTTGTCCCGTAGGCTGACCACTACTGACTACTGTTGTCCCGTAAACTGACCACTACTGACTACTGTTGTCCATTAGGCTGACCACTACTGTTGTCCCGTAGGCTGACCACTACTGACTACTGTTGTCCCGTAGGCTGACCACTACTGACTACTGTTGTCCCGTAAACTGACCACTACTGACTACTGTTGTCCATTAGGCTGACCACTACTGTTGTCCCGTAGGCTGACCACTACTGACTACTGTTGTCCCGTAGGCTGACCACTACTGACTACTGTTGTCCCGTAAACTGACCACTACTGACTACTGTTGTCCATTAGGCTGACCACTACTGTTGTCCCGTAGGCTGACCACTACTGTTGTCTCGTAGGCTGACCACTACTGACTACTGTTGTCCCGTAGGCTGACCACTACTGTTGTCCCGTAGGCTGACCACTACTGACTACTGTTGTCCCGTAGGCTGACCACTACTGACTACTGTTGTCCCGTAGGCTGACCACTACTGACTACTGTTGTCCCGTAGACTGACCACTACTGACTACTGTTGTCCCGTAGGCTGACCACTACTGACTACTGTTGTCCCGTAGGCTGACCACTACTGACTACTCTTGTCACGTAGGCTGACCACTACTGTTGTCCATTAGGCTGACCACTACTGACTACTGTTGTCCCGTAGGCTGACCACTACTGACTACTGTTGTCCCGTAGACTGACCACTACTGACTACTGTTGTCCCGTAGGCTGACCACTACTGACTACTGTTGTCCCGTAGGCTGACCACTAATGTTGTCCCGTAGGCTGACCACTACTGTTGTCACGTAGGCTGACCACTACTGACTACTGTTGTCCCGTAGGCTGACCACTACTGACTACTGTTGTCCCGTAGGCTGACCACTACTGTTGTCCCGTAGGCTGACCACTACTGACTACTGTTGTCCCGTAGGCTGACCACTACTGACTACTGTTGTCCCGTAGGCTGACCACTACTGTTGTCCCGTAGGCTGACCACTACTGACTACTGTTGTCCCGTAGGCTGACCACTACTGACTACTGTTGTCCCGTAGGCTGACCACTACTGACTACTGTTGTCCCGTAGGCTGACCACTACTGACTACTGTTGTCCCGTAGGCTGACCACTACTGACTACTGTTGTCCCGTAGGCTGACCACTACTGACTACTGTTGTCCCGTAGGCTGACCACTACTGTTGTCCCGTAGGCTGACCACTACTGTTGTCCCGTAGGCTGACCACTACTGACTACTGTTGTCCCATAGGCTGACCACTACTGACTACTGTTGTCCCGTAGGCTGACCACTACTGACTACTGTTGTCCCGTAGGCTGACCACTACTGACTACTGTTGTCCAGTAGGCTGACCACTACTGTTGTCCCGTAGGCTGACCACTACTGACTACTGTTGTCCCGTAGGCTGACCACTACTGACTACTGTTGTCCCGTAGGCTGACCACTACTGTTGTCCCGTAGGCTGACCACTACTGACTACTGTTGTCCCGTAGGCTGACCACTACTGACTACTGTTGTCCCGTAGGCTGACCACTACTGACTACTGTTGTCCCGTAGGCTGACCACTAATGACTACTGTTGTCTCGTAGACTGACCACTACTGACTACTGTTGTCCCGTAGGCTGACCACTAATGACTACTGTTGTCTCGTAGACTGACCACTACTGACTACTGTTGTCCCGTAGGCTGACCACTACTGACTACTGTTGTGCCGTAGGCTGACCACTACTGACTACTGTTGTCCCGTAGGCTGACCACTACTGACTACTGTTGTCCCGTAAACTGACCACTACTGACTACTGTTGTCCCGTAGGCTGACCACTACTGACTACTGTTGTCCCGTAAACTGACCACTACTGACTACTGTTGTCCATTAGGCTGACCACTACTGTTGTCCCGTAGGCTGACCACTACTGACTACTGTTGTCCCGTAGGCTGACCACTACTGACTACTGTTGTCCCGTAAACTGACCACTACTGACTACTGTTGTCCATTAGGCTGACCACTACTGTTGTCCCGTAGGCTGACCACTACTGACTACTGTTGTCCCGTAGGCTGACCACTACTGACTACTGTTGTCCCGTAAACTGACCACTACTGACTACTGTTGTCCATTAGGCTGACCACTACTGTTGTCCCGTAGGCTGACCACTACTGTTGTCTCGTAGGCTGACCACTACTGACTACTGTTGTCCCGTAGGCTGACCACTACTGTTGTCCCGTAGGCTGACCACTACTGACTACTGTTGTCCCGTAGGCTGACCACTACTGACTACTGTTGTCCCGTAGGCTGACCACTACTGACTACTGTTGTCCCGTAGACTGACCACTACTGACTACTGTTGTCCCGTAGGCTGACCACTACTGACTACTGTTGTCCCGTAGGCTGACCACTACTGACTACTCTTGTCACGTAGGCTGACCACTACTGTTGTCCATTAGGCTGACCACTACTGACTACTGTTGTCCCGTAGGCTGACCACTACTGACTACTGTTGTCCCGTAGACTGACCACTACTGACTACTGTTGTCCCGTAGGCTGACCACTACTGACTACTGTTGTCCCGTAGGCTGACCACTAATGTTGTCCCGTAGGCTGACCACTACTGTTGTCACGTAGGCTGACCACTACTGACTACTGTTGTCCCGTAGGCTGACCACTACTGACTACTGTTGTCCCGTAGGCTGACCACTACTGTTGTCCCGTAGGCTGACCACTACTGACTACTGTTGTCCCGTAGGCTGACCACTACTGACTACTGTTGTCCCGTAGGCTGACCACTACTGACTACTGTTGTCCCGTAGGCTGACCACTACTGACTACTGTTGTCCCGTAGGCTGACCACTACTGACTACTGTTGTCCCGTAGGCTGACCACTACTGACTACTGTTGTCCCGTAGGCTGACCACTACTGTTGTCCCGTAGGCTGACCACTACTGACTACTGTTGTCCCGTAGGCTGACCACTACTGTTGTCCCGTAGGCTGACCACTACTGACTACTGTTGTCCCGTAGGCTGACCACTACTGTTGTCCCGTAGGCTGACCAATACTGACTACTGTTGTCCCGTAGGCTGACCACTACTGACTACTGTTGTCCCGTAGGCTGACCACTACTGACTACTGTTGTCCCGTAGGCTGACCAATACTGACTACTGTTGTCCCGTAGGCTGACCACTACTGTTGTCCCGTAGGCTGACCACTACTGACTACTGTTGTCCCGTAGGCTGACCACTACTGACTACTGTTGTCCCGTAGGCTGACCACTACTGACTACTGTTGTCCCGTAGGCTGACCACTACTGACTACTGTTGTCCCATAGGCTGACCACTACTGACTACTGTTGTCCCGTAGGCTGACCACTACTGACTACTGTTGTCCCGTAGGCTGACCACTACTGTTGTCCCGTAGGCTGACCACTACTGACTACTGTTGTCCCGTAGGCTGACCACTACTGACTACTGTTGTCCCGTAGGCTGACCACTACTGACTACTGTTGTCCCGTAGGCTGACCACTACTGACTACTGTTGTCCCATAGGCTGACCACTACTGACTACTGTTGTCCCGTAGGCTGACCACTACTAACTACTGTTGTCCCGTAGGCTGACCACTACTAACTACTGTTGTCCCGTAGCCTGACCAATACTGACTACTGTTGTCATGTAGACTGACCTCTACTAACTACGAATAACTACTTATGAATATTATTGGCTACTACCGACTAATGTGTTCTATTGTTTACAATTAATGACTACTACTATAC
>OZ038315.1:34687406-34698736 GCA_964035775.1 Osedax frankpressi | reverse complement strand
GATTACCAACATGCGAAATATTTTTTGTGATTGCATTATATATAATATAAGATATATATCAAAAATAATTATATTTTTATGAAGTTACAGGTTTTTAATAAATCAACAATAATGGAATTATTTAAATAAAAAAATTACTTTATATTGTATAGGTAGTAGATCCTTAGAATTCTTGATTATATCAATTCGAGTATATATAAGAAAGATATATCAGACAATACAAATGCTTTTATTCTATTAATGTTACCCATATATACTAATAGTATACTATTCTAACAATTATACCAAATAACCTAATATTTCAGATATTAGGTTATTATCTATATTACGGATCACTATTGTACTGCCTACTGTATCTCTGACCACTATACCACTATCAATTACTACTCTACTGATTAACACACGATCTTCTATACACCATCACATCACATACTCTATCTTTGACCATTATACAATTGATAACAGATAATTAAGTATTTGATAACTACACCACCAGTGTCTACTACATCGTAAACCATACACTATACTGCCCACTATACTGACCACTGTACTGACCACTATACTGACCACTACACTGACCATTATACTGACCACTATACTGACCACTATACTGACCACTATACTGACCACTGTACTGACCACTATACTGACCACTATACTGACCACTGTACTGACCACTATACTGACCACTGTACTGACCACTATACTGACCACTATACTGACCACTGTACTGACCACTATACTGACCACTGTACTGACCACTACACTGACCACTATACTGACCACTGTATTGACCACTATACTGACCACTACACTGACCACTACACTGACCACTATACTGACCACTATACTGCCCAGTGGGCAGTCCTCACTATACTGACCACTGTACTGCCCACTGTACTGCCCACTGTACTGCCCACTGTACTGCCCAGTGTACTGACCACTGTACTGCCCACTATACTGACCACTGTAATGCCCACTGTACTGCCCACTGTACTGACCACTATAATGACCACTGTACTGCCCACTGTACTGCCCAGTGTACTGACCACTGTACTGACCACTATACTGACCACTGTACTGCCCACTGTACTGACCACTATACTGACCACTACACTGACCACTATACTGACCACTATACTGCCCACTGTACTGCCCAGTGTACTGCCCACTGTAATGCCCACTGTACTGACCACTATACTGACCACTGTACTGCCCACTGTACTGCCCACTGTACTGCCCACTGTACTGCCCAGTGTACTGACCACTGTACTGCCCACTATACTGACCACTGTACTGACCACTATACTGACCACTGTACTGCCCAGTGTAATGACCACTGTACTGCCCACTGTACTGACCACTGTACTGCCCCCTACTCTGACCACTACACTGACCACTATACTGACCACTACACTGACCACTACACTGACCACTATACTGCCCACTATACTGCCCAGTGGGCAGTCCTCACTATACTGACCACTGTACTGCCCATTGTACTGACCACTACACTGCCCACAACACTGACCACTACACTGACCACTATACTGCCCACTATACTGCCCAGTGGGCAGTGCTCACTATACTGACCACTGTACTGCCCATTGTACTGACCACTACACTGCCCACAACACTGCCCACAACACTGACCACTACAATGATCACTATACTGACCATAGTTGATAGTAGCACATTCGTTGATCTCCATACGACCATACTCGGCAAAATTAATGTTGATTATGAAATTGACGGGGCAGTGAATCATTTCAATTTAGAACAATAATTTATGGCACCTGTTATTAAATTTAATACGAATTTAGTATATTATTATTATTATTGGTTTTTATTAATTATTTTAAACATCTAATTATTATTATGCATCTATTATTTTGATATTGATATTTGTATAATAATTTTTAAATTAATATTTATTAATATCTTTAATCGAGTATAATGTCTTCATTTGTTAGAATATTTATACGTGAATTTGTTGATAAATAATGAATATTTAATTATTAGATTAATGATAATCGTTTATAATATGAAAATTTAAAATAAACTATAACAATATTTTATTCAATCAAGCATGTCAAGTTTAATGATACACATAATTAAAATAAAACAATATTTATGTTTCAGAATTAAAACAAAATTATACAATTTAATAAATCATTAGAATAATAGTAAATTTATAAATGAACAAAATATATATATATATATATATATATATATATATATGTGATTTCACTATGGAGAAGGTATATTAATTATTATGATTATCTTTACAATTGACTAACGACTAACGTAATTATCTTACGGAAGTAACCTGTTGATTGTAAAATTGATATAGAGACGAAAGCAGCTACCCAACAGTCTGTGATTGGGATTACAAAACTATCCATATGCATAGTTTTCTTTTGTATACTCGATACCCTCTTCTTTTTCTCCTATTTCGTTTGGGTATCCTTCGTAATTTCGCCTTCTCTTTATATTCCTTGTCCGTTGCCCGACGGAATGAACCAACTCATCTACACTTTTTACTCGACACGTTTGTAGGATTTAGTTTTGCTGAGTGTTAAGCGAATACACTTTATTTATGCTGATTCATTTATGATAACCATTGAATGCTAATATATGAATGGCGAGATACTCTGTTTATACACACAAACATATATATATATATATATATATATATATATATATATATATGTATATATATATATTTATATATATATATATATATATATATATATATTTATATATATATATATTTATATATAACTGTATCTATCAATATCTCGCTTGATCTTAATATACATCCCAGTTTTCTCTAATACACCTAAACTATTATTTATCTGATACAAGCGTACTAGGAATTCGTTATACGAATATTCATGCCAAATATCACACACACACACACACACACACACACACACACACACACACATTCACACACACACACAAACACATACACACACACGCGCACACATTAATATATATATATATATATATATATATATATATATATATACTACTATAGTAGTGATGAAACGGTTATCTTATATCTATAAATAGAAGTAACAATATGGTAATACAGTATCGATACTAGTATTGTAATAATAGTTATATATTTATTTATTTATACTTATTTAATAATATTAAATAAGTATAAATAAATGAATATTAACCTTGATTACAATACTATAACTAATATATTAAATAAAAGTATTTATTTTTTAGCATAACAATTTATTTTATATACTTATACGATTATACTACAAAATATTCATATTATATTTCAAAGAAATGGCGATTATTAGATATAAAATGTTATATCGTCTCTTATTATGTAAAGCATTACTAATTAAGTTATTTTCTAAATAATAAATAATACATATAAATTGTTAATGATAATGATAATTGATAAACGTGAAAACTAAAACTAAATTAATTAACTATTAAATGTACAGTTAGTAAAAAACAATAATGTTCTGTAATTTTCTAATTCTGCAACAATTAAAACAGCTTATTATTTTATATTGCCTCATATTTCCGTAAGCATTGCTATTATAAAGAGACTATATTGCTAACTATAGTTAATGATATACCATTACATAATATATCTAATAATGTATATTTAATAATATAAATATATAAATAAAACTGTAATTTCATAACATTTATTGTAGCCAAAATCAATTAATTATTATATTTTCGGCTGAGAAAAGAATATTAAGTGTATTAATTAACTTTTAATAATTATATATATATAAATATATATGATATTCAAGACATTAAAATAGTACAATTTGTTAATATTTATGATATAATTTATAAAATATAAATTTATATAGCTTACTTTTATATAAATTGATATATTTATTAGTAGAGTTTATAATATGTTATAGTACTATATAGTATAGTATAGTATAATATACTTAGTATACAATTATTAAATGAATACATTTATAGTAATATTATAGAGCATGTTTCAACAATAATCATAAGAAAAGGAACAAAATAAAATTCTAATATATTGTAAATATATTGATATATTGATATATATATATATACTATATTGATGTATATACTATATTGATGTATATACTATATTGATGTATATACTATATTGATGTATATACTATATTGATGTATATACTATATTGATGTATATATCAAATACGCAAATTTCAAATAATAAGTACACAACATCTAGTTTAACAAATTTTAATTATTCTTTAACTCTACCTCTACTATTTCCAAACGGAATATTACCTCAAATTTATATCTCTCTTGTTTCACATTTTTATATTTTAGATTCTTAATTAATAATATAATTAATTAATTCATAATTAAAAACAAACTATATATATATATATATATGATGGAATATAATTTTTAATTTTAACAAAATATATTATCAAATTGAAAAAACGTCCTTTTTATCATTAATATTTTTATAAATTTTAAATTATGGACAAATAAAAATCAACTATTATTAAACTTTGAATGATACGAATAGATCATGTTATATATAAAATAGAGCATATTATATAGTAAAATAAGTGTTGATAATATATATTAATCGAAAAGAAAATAAGATGAAAGAACGATGAATACGCACGCTGTTTAATAATTCAAGAATGTATAATTTATATTATGTATTGATTGTATCGTTTATTTAGTTTCTAGCAAGTAATATAATATACTTAGTTCTTTTTTGATTTTGATTTTAAGAATAAATAAAAAATTCTATTATAAGAAATATCTAATTATTATAATTATTTTATATATAATCTAACATTCACTACCAGCTATGCTTTGACTATGTACACCTGAAAGTTTATAAGTTTAAGTAATTTAATTTAATAGTTTAAAATATTTGTAATACAATAATATATTTATATGATTACGTTAGAATAAAATAATGTATATTTAAAGAATTAATTGTAATTATAAATATTATCTTATTGTTCTATTTTCTATATTGCTATTATTTATATTGTCTGATAATATGAAAAAGTAATAGATACATAAATAAATTATACTAACTAATATTAGTACATTATATATTGTTAATTTATGTATTTAGGTATTTAAATATGTTTTTAACATGGCTGATTATTATATAGAATTACATATAAAATATAAATCGAATTACAGAACTTACAATATTTTAATTTTATTTGTTATTAAAAGATCATTTTTAAGTATAATTATTTTTATAATATATTTGTTTTTTATAAATCTAAGTTGTTTGTTTAACAACGACTATACAAATATAATTTATTTATTTATAAATCATGTAATTGGATTAATGAATTATAAATATAATTTATAATATATATTTATATATATATTTAACGTTTTCCCGCAACATTTTTCATTGAAGACACTGCTATTGTAATGAGAATTACAATGGCCAAACCACCCAGTATAATAGAGTAGATATTACTTCTCTCTAGATCATTAACGAATCATATATAAAGTAATAATATATATATATATATATATATATAATTATATTTATACATTAGTTACACATATTATTATATATTATTAATATAATTGAATTTATAATAAATTTGAATATAAGAATACATATTATTTATAACAAACTATTTTTTAACTGAGAATTCTACATGTAATTAATTAATATATTTAAAATCAAAATAACAATATATACATTAAAATGAAAATATATATACATTAAACATACTCATAATCTAAATTAAATACAAATTAAAAAGTTTTTGATTCTGTGTCTAAAGTGTAACCATATATGGATTTAGATATGGATACAATTTAATATAATGATTAAATTTTAGATACATTCTAAAGTGTAAGTCTTTGATACTTAGATAGGACATAGTAATGTTTTAAGCATTTCCTAAATGTAAGTTTTAGACACTGAATTTATGGAATATTTATTTACTGGGTATAGTCTAACATATATACGATTCCTCAATATATCATTTATATATTATACTTACATCATTTTTTTCCGATTTGCCTATGTAAGATTATAAAATTAATAATAATACTTAATAGTAATAATACTTAATAATAGCATGTAATATGTTAATAACAATTATTAATAGAATACAATAACATCGTTTTGTCATTTTATTCAAAATAGTTTCTAATTAAATTAAATTGAATTGGTATACTTGACAAATTTATTAAAGTATCCAGTAGTTATTCGAAAATATTAAGAAAATATTAAGTAACTAATGGAAAATATAAAAAATATTATTATGTTAATTAATAAAATGTGCAGTTAATCTTACATTCAACACGAAAAATACTTTTAATTCGAAATAAATAAATAATCTAGAAATTCTGGAAATTGTATTATAACAATAAAAATTACATGTTATAATTCTTTTCATTTTACAATATTATTTTAATATAATTATAATGCAATATTAATACAGTATATATATTGTAAATGTATTATAATTATAATTGATAAAGTAACATTGCATTCCCAATGAAAATCTTGCATTTCAAAAGTAATCAGTTACTTATTATCCTTGTAAAAAAATATTGTTATTTAATTGAAAAATATATATTGAAAAATAAATTTACATAAAGCATATTTTAACATTTTTTAAATCCATATTAATTCATGTTATAAAACCCCTATTTTGAAGATATATATTGTTTTAATTTTTAAATATGGAATAGAAAAATACTTAAATACATTTTACATTTTTTAAAAGTGTAAGTATTTTTATTAATTGTAAACTATATGGAAAAATGTTAAAAAATAACTGATATTCTATTAATTACTTTATTTGTATTTTTTATTAAGTTGGTGTATATTTGAGTAGTAAGACGCCTCAATTATAATGTTAGCAATACTATATGAATACTATTATCTACGACTAGCATTAAATAATGGTTTTAATATTTATGTGTATTTATTAGGTTATATATTTATACACATTATACTAATTTATTATATTACCTAATATTGGATATATCTAATATACACAAACATAATAATAAAACATTTAGTGTATTGGACTTACTACTCCAACATATTAAAGAATTTCTCTAAAATTTTACTTTAATTCTATTATACAAATTTGTGAAGATGTTTTATTAAGTCTAATAAATTACATTTACTTTTGACTTAGAGATATATTATTATCTACTTATAGTAATTCTTTATAAAAAGCATTAGTAGTTAATTATTATTATTTGGATAATTAAAATAATATATTTAAAAGTATGATTTATTTTTGTTATTAAATTATAATTACGATTCCCTAATCATAATTAGCATTAAGTTATGTATTTCTACTATTTAAGTAATACAATAATATAGTAGATAGTGTGTAGTAACTCAATATATATATATATATATATATATATAACCTGTATACTCAATATATATATATATCTATAACCTATATATATATATATATATATATATATATACTATAGTAGTTTAATAATATTTTTAGTATCTCATCGCAATAGCAATTTGACTAGCATATAGAACATATTTTTATATTAAGAAATTTTTAATTGGAACATATAATTACAAAATTGGAAAAAGAAGTTTCAAATTTTAAATTGTAATACACCATTTAATAATTACGCTATATAAGTAAGTATAGGTTTTAATACATATGTTATACAAGTTATATTTTTTAATATTGTTATATCTAATATATCTTTATAAATTTATTTTTAATATTCGTTTTATAAATATGTGTTAACATTATATCTTATTTCTATGGTGATATATACACACACACACACATATATATATATATATATATATATATATATATATATATACATTAATATATATATATATATATATACATACATACATTAATATATATATATATATATATATATAATTTACATACTTGGTTTATACTGCAATTGAGTTGTACAGAGTTAAATAGTTTTATTAAATAACTTAGATTTAATTTCGTTTAATTAAATTAGTTTCTTGCAAGTAAATGATAGAAAAAAATTAAAATGACACGGAAATATATAATTATATAAGAATAAGTTGATCGTGATTTTAAAAATTAATTAAAATATTTGCATCACCTAATAAATCAATTTTCAGGTGCCTTGAAATATTATTTTTGTAAAAAGAGGATATTCTGATAATCATAATTCCAGTTACATAATTACTGTTATCATAGTAGAATGACTGGAAGTAAAATGGAAATCAATAAGGTGAACATGGTAGTCTATAGATATACCATACATTTTTATTATATATAGGTTTATATTTGTTATATATATATAAATATAATTTAAAATAATACAAATTCTTATAAATATTAATATAATAGGGGAATATCCAAAATATGGTTAACAAATCCATTGTCAATTTGCAAGATACCGGTTGATGGGTTTACAAGATGCATATTGTAATGAACTTATGTAACGGATGTAACGGATGTAAATCTAATGTATGACAATAGAAGAAATAATCGAACTTAAACCACAATAATTAATTGATTAATTTTAATTTAAATAATAATTTTTATATTAATTATTAAACAATAATTAATATAACAGTATATGAATTAAATAATAATAAATAAATAAATAATAATTAATAACAGTATATTAATTTTAAACAATAATTTTTTTATTAATTATTACACAAAATAAATACTTACTACATATACTCCTTCATCATTGAGTATTAGATCTGAATAAATATGAAATTAAAGTTGTTATTTACTTTATTTATATATATAACTATATATATATATATAATATATATATACATACATGCACATACTGGGATGAAAAATACACGTAACGGAACGCTAATTAATCTACTAGATAATATAATGTCTACTGTTTTACTGATCTTACATCAACATTTCTTTTTACATTAATAAACATATCATTTCTATAGTTAATAATGAAGTTATTCAAAATATAGTTTCTCTAAAGTCAATACAGTATATTATGTACCGACATACCATTTACTATAAAATAATATACTACAAACTGCCACCGTTAATACTCTGTTTTAATATCTAATATGCACTAATTATAAATCAAAAATATGACTCAATATATAAAATTAATTAATATCCATTTTCATATTAACATCATTAATATAAATTAAAATAAATTTAATAATATATTATATTATTTTAAAAGATTTTAGAAGTTTTTTATAATTGGCTACCTGAAATGTTTAATATATCCTAAATTTCTGATAATTAATTAGCTAATACTTTGTTTTTTTAAGTTTTTTATTGTATTCCTCTTTTTTTTTTGCTTTTATCAAAATATTGTTTACTTGTTTAGATATTTAGAAATAATCAATTCAATAAGAAATAATCAGTTGTTATTTGAAGATGTGCAAAGAGTTTAATATATCTAATAGTTATAATATATATCATATAACATAACATATCTTATGCAACATAGACTATTTAGGAATATGTGATATATATATTCGCTTTTTAAATCGATACTTAACTGTTATTGTCAGTTGAATATTGAATATTAAATATTATATAATAGGTAAATAGTTCATATTTGCATTGCAGTGTTATTATTAGAAATGAAGAACTATATAATCAAATTAAGTGAACATTTAATTCTCTTTATAATACTTAATAATAGGTATTGTTATTATTATTTTTGTGATTGGTATACCTTAATTACTATGTTAATATATATTTAAAATATCTGATCTATTTTAACAATTTACAACGCATATAATTTAAGTCTTCCGGTAATTCGAGAAATAGGAAAATGACCAATAATCTAATAAAAAATACTTATTACTAATTTTGATATATCATACATACAAACAAATACACATACACAAACATACATATTTGTATGTGAATATATTTACACACAAAAACACAAAAGTATATCAATATATATATATATATATATATATATATATATATAATTACCTTTTACCTAATATTAAATATAGATTAAATATATAAATATTAATATAAATTATTTATCAATGTAACATTATTATAATATATAATATAAGCAGTGAGTATGTATACGTCATCATGATATCTAAATGATATTTTAAACTTGAATGGTTCAACATATCTTTGGAATTATATTTGAAAGTTCAGTTACATTTATAGTGTAATATTATCATTATATTACATATATTGTAAGTTTATGTATTTTAAATCAAATGGAATACATTTTTTTAATAAAAGAATTTCGCGATATATTTATATTATTCTAATATAGTTGAATCATTCTAAAATAATTGAATTAAAATATAATATTTGATGTCAAGGCATTGTCTATATCATACAAGTATTACCTGGCTAATTGTTGTTGTTTGTTCTAAATGGTTATTTATTTTAAATTAGATATATTATATTTGATAACTAAATTAATTAACATTTCTTTTACGTTAACGTTCTTCCATGCCATATCAGCTTATAAGAACATTTTAGATTGGATTTTTTTTATAGTTACATGCTGCACTATGCCACATATCCTAATCATTGCGTCATTTAAACAGTTATATATATATAACTAAATATGTGTATGTATATATATATATATATATATATATATATATATATATATGTATATGTATATATATATATATATGTGTGTATATATATATATATATATATATATATATATATATATATATTTACCTCCCTATATTAAATATTGATCAAATATATAATTATTAATATAATTTTTTAAATATAAACACTCATAACAAATTATCAATTCAACATTATCAATACATATCGTTGATATTTCTAAAGGATATGTCAAACTTGAATAGTTCAACATTTCTAGAATTCTTTTTTAAAGTGCAGTTACATTTACCGTTTAATTTATATTTATTTAAATCAAAAAAATGAAAAAGTTACCATTTTCACGATACATATTTATATTCTATAGATAATTATTCTAATCTAGTTATTATTCTAAAATAATTGAACTAAAATATCATATTTTGACACGACACATTATATATAGCATATTAATATATATTACCAATTGACTTGCTTTGTCTTTTAAAATGTCTATTTATTAAAAATTAATATAAATTATATTCGATAAAATTAATTAACATACACAAATAATTAAAACCAATTCAAATTAACTATTCAATAACATATGAATTTATAATCTAGTCTGCACATTAATAAGAATCTCTTACATTTATTTTATAACATGTTTTCTATTTAAACATAATAATTGAACACATCGATGTAACTATCAAACATATGTTTTCTAATTTGTTCTTAATTGAAGGTTTCTGATTTTAACAAGAAACAGCGAATGGATTCGCCTTTTATATATATTATTTA
>OZ038315.1:34659906-34682406 GCA_964035775.1 Osedax frankpressi | reverse complement strand
ATTTATATGAAGTATTTAATATTTTTGAATAATTAATTAAGTTTAGATGTATATTATTAAAGATTCCATATACATTACATTTTATTTTATTTATTTTAAATATAAATATTGGCATGATATAACATTACAATACATATTTGATATATATTATAAAATTTATGATGAATTTTTATATATAATTATTATTTTAGATAACAATATATGTATATATGTTTAATATTATCTATATTTATATTAAATACACATCTTTAATTATAAAATATGTATACTTATATACTATTAAACGGGATCAAATACGCATTCTAAAAATTGAAACACATTTTTAACTTAAATAAGTAACTTAAGTAAGTTAATTATTATTAATACTCAATTAATTGAGTATCATTTAAATGATTTTAACACCTATTTTTTAATAATATAAATGGAAACCATATATAAACTTTAAAATTTATGAAATTTAAATACATATTTGTTATTAATTTTGTGATTTATATGTTGAAAATGGCAATTTGTCATTCATATTCATCATTTATGATATTATTATTTAATCTATATCGAAAATTTATCGAAATTCATGATAGTATATACTGACACTAATTAATATGAATGTTAATATAAAATTAAAATATGATTATACAATATATATAAATTATTTAAACTTCGCTTCAAATAAATCGTACGTAAATGATTTAATTACTAAAAAATATTATATATAATAATATGCCCTATTATATATATCAATATTAGTTAAAAAATACAATATAAACTATATAAAATATATTGTATACAAAATAATAAAACCATACAAATATTATTTCCTTTTTATTATTATATTTTACTCTTGAAATAATTTGTAGAAAATATATTATCTAATGTTTTAAATCAAATATCTAAATAAACCAAATATATTATATTACGGTTTAATATATTTAAATATATTTTATTGGTAGTATCAACAGATATTTTCAAATATATTTCATATTGATGTTATGAAAATCTTAGATATTGTAAACAAATAAATGCACTTCGCTATATTATTGTATTGTTTAGATATGCATTGATATAAATGAATAATATGGTTACAAAATAAATAATTATAGTTAAGAATTCTGTCATATTTTTTGATAAGTACACAATTAAAAGTAATATTAATTACATAGTCAATTATTATACCTTATAGTAAAAATGTTTAATAACAAAATAAGAAATATTTAGGATTCCTATTATCTCTTATCGAAATGTTAGTCCTCTCTGTAGTTATATTAGATTTAACTTAGACATTTTTATCTAACTAATTAAACACCTGGGATTCTGTGAAAAATTTGATTTTGTATTCACTTTGAACTCACATGACCTAAATTCCGTTTGTTGTATTCAATCATGGTATCTAAATATTCAAGTATATATATATATATATATATATATATATATATATATAATAAACCTATACATTTCGCTTCTTCGTTTAGCATAATTGGATATTTAGCATATACTCTATTACGACTATCAGAGCAACCATATCCCATATCAATAATCTAGATGAAATATTTAACATTCATTAAATTATTATTTTTTATATAATAATAAATGGTAATATAAAATATCACTTTAATTATATATATAAATAAGTAATATTAATACAAATGAGTCAACTATTATATTGATATTTAATATGTAACTAATATACATATATTATCACTTATATCGAATACAATACATTATTATAGGGATGCCGTAGCTGTCAAATAGTTTATAAATAAACATGCAGATTTAAGAAATATAATTTAGAATGCTTACATGTTATAAACATGTTATAACTATAAATAAAAGAAAATAAATTATATATATATATATATATATATATATATATATATATATAATTTGCATATACGAAGAAACATATATTGATAATTACGGTATTCTGAATATTGAAATATCTTATTTAAAATTTAAAATAATTTAGTAAAAATTCGTAAAAGAGTATTTTATAAGATCCTATTATTTATCAATCTCAAGAAATTTATCAGATTTTTAATAATAAAATGGAAATATAAGTCATATACATTTAAATAATAGTAATAATATTCATTTATGAAATGTAATCTGGTTTTTTTATTATCACATATTTGTATTCATTTGTTACGTGAAAAATGTTTACCGTCAAATTACAATTCACTTGTCAATCACATTATTTTCAATTCAATTCATATACATGTTATAATTATAATTTTAAAAAAATACCGACAATAGTAAGAACAAATTTTAAAAAAATAATTTACATATTGAATAGAAATGTATATACTATATTATTTATATATTAATTCATATTAATAAAAATAACTACTACATTATAATATATTTCAATATTACAATCAATAATTCTAACCATTGTTAATATAATATTGTTTTATATGTAATTTACACTAGTTTATTAGTAACACATTTCTTAATTTTCAGATAATTTGTATTATTATTCTATTTGTATTATTAGTAATAGAAGATACTTCATCCTCAATCAACTGATACACCTATTGATATTGATAACTCAGATTTAACTACATATGAGAATGATCTATGGTTATCAACTCTATGAAATATATGTAATTACATATTAAAAATATTATGGACTAGAGAAGATACCCTACAAAAAGATGTGGATAAAATGGATAAAGCGAACTAAAATGAATAAGAATGATTCGATTATTGATTCGATGTGTTATTTGATGGGACATGGCTGTAGACATGTAGACATGGGACATTGATGTAGACATGGCTTAGACAATAGTTTATTTTGTATATGCACAACGGTTGATATATGGTGTAGTCGTGGACCTTATAGTATTCGTTTCAAATATTATAATTATTAATGTTATGTTAGCATTATCAAATAATCACCATTTTCACATTTATATTTCATTATTATATTATATGCGTAGAGCATAATAAACTATTTAATTATATTTACATATTTTTCATTTTAAACCTTTAAAAAATTGAATACAACTGAAGTATATTGAAAATTATTATATATAATCTTTTATGACGATTTTCTCATTATTCTTAATTTGGATATAACATTTACTAAACTTTTTTTGTTTATAAACCGATTATTTTGAAAATTTCACAAATTGTTTATTATGTATAGTTAGAAATAATGAGAAGACTATTATGATGAGATTATTAATGATACTATTATTATGTATAGATAGATATATTAATAGAGATATAATGATAAGTTTATAAATAATAACATTATATATTACTATTATATCATTTTAAAATTCGATTAATGTTGTTGAACTTTTCTTATAAATTGAATATCAAATATTTAGAATTTAATTTTTTTGTCTTATTCATAATCATTTATTTTATAAAATTATTTGTATTTGAATTGAATACATTAATTATTTATATACTAGTAGTATCTTGCATTATAGGTATTTAAAAAAATCCCTATTCTTCAACAAGGAAGATTTAAATATTGCAGATACCCTTATTATAATAATTAAGTATGATTAAGTATACTGTATATGTTGA
Organism: Osedax frankpressi; assembly: GCA_964035775.1. Lineage (NCBI taxonomy): Eukaryota > Metazoa > Annelida > Polychaeta > Sabellida > Siboglinidae > Osedax > Osedax frankpressi. The sequence continues at coordinate 34,678,869 of OZ038315.1, read as the reverse complement.
TTAGGTGTATTTCTTTATAATAGAAGTATATTACTGTATACAATTTTAGAAGTAGATACTTTATTTAGAAGAAAAATTATTCACGTATTCGAAGGATATTTAATTTTAGTAGATGGTCAAATCACTTACTAAATATACTTATAAATTATTTGTTATTTTAAATGTTATTACAATAAATACGTTTTAAATTTATTTTTTAATTTATTAATTAAAATAATTGTGTAAAGAAGTTAAAAATGGTAAACATGTAAGATAATTACTGATATAATAATAACAATCGTATCATTTTTCATTCGAACTATGAGATATTTGACCATGGTTTAATAATTTGTATGGTGGTATTGGATATGATAGAACATATGATATTAAATTTACATAATACATATTTATGATTAAAACAATATTATAAATAACATAATATTTATATAAGTCAAATAATATATTTAATGTATAGTATATGCTAGTATATGGTAGTAGTATATGGTGGTGTTTGTTTCTATATATGTAATATTATTTTAATATATACAATATATTATTTTTAGAATAATAAAAAATAATTGTTTGGTGAAAATCTCATCTCGTAGGCTATAATTTATCTACTGGATTACATAATTTTTGTTTATAGTAATTTATAGTAATTCATTCTTATATAATATATTATATTCAACTACAAGTAATATCAAAATTTGTATAATTCAAAAATATATTACTTTTATTAGTATTGATTTTTAATTTACTATATAATTAAAATTAACCTTTGTTTTATTACTATTACTAGTGAAATTGTTCCTAATAAGCATGGTGCATTTTTTATCGCATTCCTCACCATATAAGGCTTTGTGAGTAAAAGTATAATATTAATAAATATATTATACATATCAAATAGTGAACCTTATATAGCATATATTTATATATATATATATATATATATATATATAATAGGTATGATTAGTTTCCTATATTCCAATTTAACTCGGTACAACTAATTTAGTCAAATAATTTACTTACCTTATTTCAATTGAATAAAACATTCATTGTTATGCATATATATTTCTAATTAAGCTAATTACAAATTTGAAAATATTATAAATATATTTTGATATCATGATATAAATCTAGTATTTTTTATAATTTGTTATAGGATTTCCCCATTAATGAAATGTATGCATTAATGAAAACTGTAAATTTCATCTATAATATATTTTTATATTTAATCACTAATTGACCTATTGTCGTTACAATTTTGCAGTCTACGCAATGTTGTCATTATAACCTGTTCACATATATTATATTTATAAATATAACGAACACACTTATTAAATTATATTACTACTAGCAAAGTTTTATAAATAATTATATAGGCCAAATATGAGTATATTATATTTATTAGAAATATTTAACGATATTTTTAATATGTTACATTTTTTGTAATACTTAATATTAATAAAGTTTCTTGTGCGGGTCTAATATTAAATTCAAAATAACCATATTTGTAAATTTCAAATATTAACTATATATGTTTCATTATGAGTTTTTTTTTAAACTGGCACATTGTATATACTATTATTTATTAAAAAAAGGTTTTTTAAACGGATTTTTTTCAACAGGAGTAAACAATAAAGATACACTGAATATATTAATATGGACATATGTTCAATGTATTTATCAGTATTTTTTGATATGTGTCATCAAAATACAGAAAAGGCTGAATATTTTTACTAATAAAATAAGATGTTACTAATAAAATATAACACAGAATATTTCGTAAGCGACTTAAAATAAACAGGAAAAAAATTCTATATTTATGTAATAAAAATGATATCTACAGTAGATTATAGTAGATTATTATTATTCTTTCGCAAATCTAACTATAGGAAATCGGTCTGGATTATAAAATAATTAAAATCTAAATAAAAGACAATTTATGAATTTGGAATTAAAAATATATTTAAAATATATATTAATTAAGTAATTAAAGTGTATTTCATTTTATAAAAACATTACTTTCTAACCCTATATACTATAAATGCCATCATATATAAATATAGGTTATCATATAGTTATCAAAATAATTTATAATTCTCTATTCAAAGTGAATACTAACTCTCTAAACACGAGTTTTCTATATCACCATCGTAATCCATAATATAACATGATTTACACATTGCTGCGAGTATATCCTCTCTAAAGTAAAATATATTTTCTATATTTTATTTATATAATGAAAATGATACTTAAATCATATATATATTGCTAGATTTTAGATTTACATTTATATATTAATGTATTTAATATATGAATATTTACTTAATAATATATTAAATTTAAAATATGTATGATAAATAATGAATATTTAATATAGGTTATAATATATATTTAATTGTATTAAAATAAAAACTTTGAAATATATGAATATTACACATAAGATCTATATAATATATTGTAGAAAAATAACTCGCTTTGCGGTGTAATTCAAATAATGAATGTAATAATTTGGTTAAGTTCAAATTATTAATTAAATTTATATTTGAACACAATAATCTATGAATTATTTATTTATTATTACTTCCCATAAAACAATACTTATGAAGGCAATTCATAGGAATTTTTATAAAAAAAATGTATTCAATATTTATTATTAATATTTTTTTTCAAGAGATTTTTTTTCAATAATTTACAAATATATTATGATCTTTAGGTGTTTAATATTTAAACTAATTACATAGAATATTTTTTTCAAAGAGAAATAATCCAATATATTCAAATGTTCTAAAAATTGTAAATTAACTAGTATCGTAATATATCGATCATGCATGGGAATATTAGAAAATAGTTGAATTATTTTCTATCTATAACAATTATTACTTATTGTATTAGTAATTTATATTTCAAACTAGATCTTTTTCTTATAAAATCATATATTAGTAAACAATACATGTTAAAAATATATCTACATTGAGTATGTTTTGACAAATGGGTGAGGTTATTTTATAAGTAGCTTAAATAATATTAACAAATATATAATTAAAACCTCACAAATTATATTAAAATATTAGACTAAATATTAGTTACAAATTGTATATCTTCGAAAAAATATATGTTAGATTAAAGATTTTTATCAGCAATAAATAATAAAATAAATAATATATATGAAATCCTAAACGACATATTATTAAAATGATATAATGTTGTTATATAATAGTACAAATGGTGTTTGATTACTAAAAAATATATATTAAATGATATATTATTATATTAAAATTTACTGAATTTTGGATTGTTTTTCATATATTTCCAGTAAATTGCTAGCTGATTTCTTTTTTTCTTCGATTTTTATAAGAAATTCTTCATAATATTTAAAATCTGTGAATGTATCATGAGTTAAAGTAAATTATATATTTATATTCACTACACACATACATAGACACATACATACACACGCATACAGGCACACATATTCCTATTTTATTATACTCAGAAGTATTATATTGCTTTTTAATTTAAAAATATTTTAAAACTTTTAAAACAAAAATGTTTAATTATACAAAAAAGTGTACAGGTTTAAAAAATAGTTAAATTATTAAAATATATGATATATAATTAAATGTTGAATTAATATTGAAAGTAAAACATACGAGTTATGATCTATATATATATATATATATATATATATATATTAATAAAGCCGAATACTGGAAACTTTAACTAATCACCTATAACTTTTAAAATAGTTAACTTATAATTTATATTATTTATACAGTTATACATGTATAACATGTTATACATGTAGTATAACACATATAACTGCTATTTTTGAATTATTTTTATGAAATGTAATGGTCGACATTAGCTAGTCAATGGCACAAGTACTCGGCGACCGTCAGATAGTACGACTACCTAAAATTTAAATATGGTGGTACTAGTTTATTATTAATATCTATTCAGAAATTGATAGATGTTGATAAACTTTTCTAATCTCAAATTAAATGCATTCTGAAATAATCATTAAAAACATATTTATTAATTATTAAATTGTGAACATTTTAAAAAGTAAAATATTCAATATAATCATATTAAATAATACATACATACATACATACACACGCACATATATTCCTATTTTATTATACTCAGAAATATTATATTGCTTTTTAATTTTAAAATATTTTAAAACTTTTAAAACAAAAATGTTTAATTATACAAAAAAGTGTACAGGTTTAAAAAATAGTTAAATAATTAAAATATATGATATATAATTAAATGTTGAATTGATATTGAAAGTAAAACATACGAGTTATGATCTGTATATATATATATATATATATATATATATATATATATATATATATATTAATAGAGCCGAATACTGGAAACTTTAACTAATTTTAAAAAGTAAAATATTCAATATAATCATATTAAATAACAATACAAGTATCATAATTGTTATGTAATTAGAAATTCGTCAATAAATAATAACTAGCCACTAGTGTCATATATGTATAAATATATGTATATATGTTTAAATAACATTTAAATAGTGAACACAGAGCAGTTTTAACAATTGTAATATATTTTTAAATATTCAGTTAAAATTTATATTGTAGATTGCCCACTATAAAACAACAACAAAATATAGTTATAAATTAGTTTGTTTATAGGCAAATATGTATATATACATAATTAATTATTATTGTATACAATATAATTATGATGACATTCGACAATAAATGTTACTTTATAAAATCAATTATTTTTAATTTGATTAAATCGAAATTAATAAAATTTTTAGCTGCCTCTTTCTTTCAAAGTATACATAATCCCTCTAGCAATTCCTTTAAAAATAATGAATCTTATATATAATCGATTTAGATAGTTACGGTGATTACAGATTCACAATTTCTCGCCAGATTAAGATTAACTTATTTCATCTATTATCTTTGAAAATAATAGTAAATATATAGCTTCGTAAGTGAATGATAATTAATAATTAAGGCATAATATGAATGAATAATATATATGAATATTGAATTCAAATAACAATTTTAAATTAGGAAGCATTAATTTAACAAGTTTTATATAAAAATGATGATAATACAATTATTCTCTAATACAAAATACACAATGAACAAATATAATATTTGAATCATACATATATATTTTAATACATATAATGAATTTAAATAATAGTATATATAATATTAATAAATATAAATATCAGTAAGAGTCCATTATTAATATAATTATAATTAATTTACCAATACTCATTGGTTCATTATTACAAGGCTTTTTAGTTGTGCTTTTACAAGTGACGTTCTGGAACTTTGCTAAAATATGTGTTGAGTTTATTATTATCATAGTAAAATATTCCACGTATTTTGCTAGATAATGAATTGTTATTTAATAAAATAACACTTAAATGTTATTTTAATTTTATAATGTTTACATATTATACTTTACTGATATACTGAACAATATGACATGTCTCAGTATTTAATTGTAGTTAAATATATATTATGTTATGATTATTAAATAAGTTATATTAATATATAAATATATTATATAAATTTATAAATCACTATAATATTTGGAAACTAAAATTGCTGAGAATTTTAACTTGAATATTTTGAATTTATTTAATCAAAATATTTTAATAATATATTTATTATTTATATCAAGCGAAATTATTAATAAATCAAATTAATGAGAACTCTATAAATTGTAAATAACTTCTATTATAACTATCCAATCTTTCATATATGGATATGGATATATATATATATATATATATATATATATATATATATATATATATATATATATATGAGACTAACAGAACTGTTTTGATCTACTTGCCAATTTAATTACAGTCTGACTTCGAAGACAACCTCTAAATATTGAGATCTATGATATAAAATACTTATTAGTGATGTATTCAAATATATTTAAATTAAGTAATATAATAGCTATAAATATAAAATCATATATTTATAAATTATTACTATTATATATTAATATATATATAATAACTTATGACAATACATTTAAAATACATTTAAAATAAACTACAAATAAGCACATTGTATAAAGTTAATATTGCAATAATTTTAGATAAAATATGTGCATGTTTGTTTATGTAATTAGTTCAAATGTTGATATATTTTGTTAAATATAATTAGTATTTACATTTCAAATGTTAAATATTGTTTGAAAAACTGATACTTTAAAATATATTAAGATTATAAATCGTATTTTTAAAATTTCTCAATTATCTAGTAATTTAGTATATAATTGTATTATTGAATAATAGGCTATTGAATGTAAAGTGCCTTATTATCAGATGCCAATTTAAATCTACTTCGATTATTATAGAAAAATTGTATTTTACCTATTTGTAAAATCAAATTTGACATTTATTAATCTAATATATATTATATAAGGACCATATATATATATATATTAAAATTGTAGAGTTTTTAATTGATATTGAATTTATAGAAAATTTACACTTTTATATAGTTTAGTAATAAGTATAAATAGATTTTTAAATCTATTTATAATTTCTATACGATATATAAATTATTATAAATGGAACTAATTGTTTATCAATGATTTCAATATTATGTAATGACGTAAATATTTAATGTTTATTTATAATTAAACAATTGCGTAATTAATGTGTATTACAATATGCTAAATAATAAACTATCGATGTGAAATCTAAATAGTTTTATATTATCTGTAAAATTATTATCAGGTGCGATATTAAACCATATAAATTAAAATAAACTATAAATTAAATATAAACCAAGTATAGCAGTAATTTTATTATTTACTTATAAATTGTTTATTTTCTGCTAAGAAAATATTAATAATAGAAAATTAAAGATTGTAGATAAGAAATGGATAACGATTATAGATTACTTATTCACGAGTAGAATATTTTATAAACAATTATCATCCAAATTTAATTATTAATTTTATTCTTAATTAATCTTAATTATTCTTACATAATCTTAATTATTTTTAATTAATCTTTACAATTATGAAACAAAGTAGATATTACTATTGCAAATTGAATATGAAAAAATTTTATTTTGGATTTCTAAATGAAATAATTACATATTTATCAGAATGAATATAAAAATCTGAAAGATAAAAAAATATTGCTTGACTAAGCAATATATATTCCCGTTCAAAATTTACAATAATTATATAAATCAAATAATAAGGATAAAATAAAAAAAATACAAATAATTAAGAATGATCTTGACTTTGTATTTTCAGAACGTAAAATAAATATATTAAAAAGAAAAGAAAGATAAATAAAATATTAAAATTAAGTATATTGCCGAGTAAAATGTCATCATATTTAAATTTAAAAGAAAAATTAAAAAGTAAATAACGTTACATCGCAATATAATTTAATATTAATTACAAATAAATTAAAGTCCAAAATATATTAGAAATGAAATTTAAACGAGAATAGTATTTAAAATTTATATAAAATTTATATAAATTTATACAAATTTATATAAAATGTATAATGTCAGAATAAAAAGCCAAGAAATAATCCAAAATATAATAAAACAAAAACAGGTTTGAATAGATGTAGGTTAAAAAATAAAAGTTTAAAAAAATATATATTAAAAAATAAAAGTTTAACTTTAGGAAATAATGTATAGGTATTTAAATTTAATTTTATTTGTAATTATAATAGTTTTACAAATCTAAAAACGAGTATAATGTATAATGGATCAATTATTTAGTTTGTTATGGGCTATTTGATAAAGAAAGTAAATATATATATATATATATATATATATATATATTCAATATATATTATATCAATAATATTAACTACATATATTAAAAATTATGATATAGCAATTGAATTTACATAATTTAATATTATATGTGATTAATTTATAATGTTCCTAACAAACACAGTTATTTAGGAAACATTTAAAAAATATATGAAAATATAAATATATTAAATTTATTTTTAAATGTGATTTATTATTCATTATATTGTTAAATTAATTGTCTCTGTGTAGTGGATATAACCTTAAATACAAATGGTTTTTATATTTCTATATTTAAGATAATATTTAAGTTATTTAAAATTATTTGTCATTAAAATACTTCATTAAAATACTTTCATTTTTTAGACTATTTATGTACTCTATATAATTATTTCTATAATATTTGGTATTTTCAACGAAACTTTAAAATGGGATAATTAATAATGTAATTTATTAACAATTATTTAATATTATTATTACAATTATTTAATATTATTAATACTAATAGTTATTATTACTAATAGTATTAATACTTCTATTAAGTATTATAGTACAATTATATTGAATTATAAGTAATATTATTAGCAATAGTATTAGTGATACTATTAGTAGTATTATTTAGTAATATTATTTATTATTTGTAAAATAAAATAATATTTTAATACGATTATTTAGTGTTATTAGTACTATTAATTAATATTATTAGTAATTCTATTTAGTATTAATAGTAAAATAATGTAATATTATTAGTACTACTAGTATTATTACTATTATTTATTATTTTGTTTGAATTCTATGATTGTGTGTATACTGAGTTGAGTAGGGGATATCAGATTAACCAAGTAAGCATACAGAATATATGTAGTTATAATAAATAAATATCCCATTATATAGCATATCATTTAATTTGTCAATCTGCTACCTTAAGATGATACTAGTTCAATTATATTCATTGCTGGTAATTATATATTGATGGTAATGTGTATATTTATATCATCACCTATTAATAATACTATTCTAATAAATTAGATTATCCAAATCTTTCTTACAACATATTTACAATAATACGATCTACAAAATGAATTCATATATAACATTAAATATATATTTGATATTTATACAGAATATTATGCAAATAATGCTAGTTCATTTATTTTACTAAACTTTTTATTATAAGATATGTTGATATACAAATTATTATACTTTTAGTAATCTATTTCATATTTTAATAATTAAAACTGCCTACTATATGGGATAGCAATTTTTCAGTATTTAAAGTGTATGTGTATTGAACGCAATAGTTTAATAGGTTAAATTAGTTTAACAATATCAAATGATCATTAATACTATTTTCTAATTCTTAGTTATGTAATAAAATACTAGTATAAAATACTAGTAACATAGTAACATTATAGGTTTAGGTTTAGTTAGATTTTTTTATAAAATATGTTTAAGTTATAATCTGAAAAAATAGGAACGGATTACTTCTTATTATATTAAATTAAATTTTTTTTTATTAAAAAGTTGGTACAAATATATACAAATACTTTCTAGGAGAATATTTTAATATATATATGAATTGTAGATACATTTAGTAATATATATCAATTCATGTTAATTCTGAAATTATATATTTGTTACAAATAAATTGAAATTATTAAATATATATATACATGTGTATTCACTTAATCGTATAATATAAATTCATACATTCATAAATTATTTAATATTTTCATAATATGAAATAACCTAAAATATATCTCTTCAAAATATTATTATGCATATTATATTTAATGTATCTATTTATACATATATAATACATATATATATATATATATAAATTAAATAGATAAATATAAATCCTAACCTCTTTTCCATAATAAATTACGCTAGTTATGCACGTCTTACAAATTAAAATGTTTAATTCTTTTTGTTGACCTGTTTACGATAGTTATTCTGTATGTATTTTATAATAGATATTATATTACAAACACATATTATATTACCGATCATATTTATATGGCTTCCTCCATTCTTGGACAATAAAAATATAATATGAATACCCTATTCAGGTCCATTGTGAGTAGATTCAAAGGAGTAGATTCCTTCCCAGATAACTATAGAATATAGCTCAATATGGAAATATCACCATGGTAATAATACCTGCAGGTGTTCATGCGACAATACTAGTGATATTGGACGTATGCGATGAAGTAATACACCTATTTGAATATATCACTAAACATTATCTAAGATTCAGCAGCATACTCAATGGAAACATCAGAATATACTTCCTTTAAGATATACGACCATATTGGTCTATTATAGATAAACTTGCCTTAAAGGATAAGTTAATATATAACATTCTCTCGATACTAATAACAACAAAAGCTCGTCATAAAATATTTAGAAAACTCAACATCTCTTAGCCAAAAAGATGTTACTATCAATTACAAATAAGATATAATGTATAGAAAGATGGGGTGACATTACAATTACTTTACGTATATGAGAAATGCTAATTCATCTATTATTGCCAATAGAAAACCGTCAACAATAATGATATGTAAATTATATTATAATAACATAATAAAAACAAATAATAATATAAAAAGTGATAGTAAACGATTCTTAATATACTAATTTTGAAAGTGAAATTGAAACGGTTAGATTGTTATATACTATATGCTATATGCTATATATATATATATATATATATATATATATATATATACTATATACTATATACTGTATACTATATACTATATACTATATACTATATAATTAATATATATAAACAATTTGAGAAGTAAATTAATAAGTGGTGTTAGCTATATAAGAAATAAATAAGATTAAAATAGATAAGATTTTTTTGTTTGCAAATTATCTAATATTTTAAATAATCTACTCATATAGAAATATATTATTTATAATTTATCTGTAAGTAGAGTTTTTTTAGAATAGATACTAAAAATGTTTTTATTATTAGCCATTATAATGTCTATGTTAAGAAATTTCATTTATTTTTTATTGATTATATATATATATATATATATATATATATATATATATATATATCATGTTAACCTTTAAGGCAATCAACATTAAGCATTGCCCCCTCGGGTATTGGAGTAACATCAAATGTCTTCTGGTATATACAATGTCGGCATATTTTAAAATGTAAATGAACTGTAAATGTTAAATGTTATATGTCTACATATATATATATATATATATATATATATACATAAATATATATATATATATACATATATATACACATATATATATACATACATATATATATATATATATACATATATATATATATATATATATATATACATATATATATATATATATATATATATATATATATATGTATATATGTGTGTATGTGTGTGTGTGTAAAAATGTTATAATATACGGTAGTTTCCGCATTCTAATTATTCTATTTATAGATTTATAGATTTAGCTCTTTCATCCACAATCAGTATGTAAATTTGTAAAAATCCACGATTACGTCTAGTTATATCTGATTTGCTTCAGTGGTTTTTAAGAAAGATACATTAATGCATACTTCGAATTGATAAAAAATGAAATGTTTGTTAACATGCTCAAGGCAGAAGAGGTGAATAGTTGTTTAATTAATTCCTTAAATTAATATATATTAAGTTTTTTAAAACATTGGGCTTTATAACTATATATAAAAATATTATATAAAGAAATGTTAAATGTCGTATTATATTCACTAAATAAATTATAAATATATGAGTTATAGTCACTAACAAAAAAGGTAAAGGTTTCTGGGGCGTATACATACGGTGACCACGGTATGATACTTCAGGTTTTGCTATATGGAAAAAGTAGATCATAATGTTCGAAAAAGAAAAACACGATAAGGCAGTTTGAAAAACAAAATTGGAATTTCCGTATCTCGATTATTATTAATTATAAATCGTATTTAATTATAAATGCAGTATTGTAACCGGTATTATTTTGTTTACAGAATTTGTTTACACTGCAGGGACGTTTTATAAAAAATACTATTGGGTGTATTATTATTTAAATATAAATATGTTAATTCACTTCACATAATATTTAATATAAATTATATATATACTATTAAGTATATATATATATATATATATATATATATATATATATATATATATATATATATATATATATATATATTTATATATATATGCATGTGTGCGCCATTGTGTGTATGAATATTAATTTTAAGTAATATATGGAAAATAGTATTATTAAAAATGAATTAGTATAATGAATCCTAGTTTATTTAGCATTCTATTTATATTTGTATACATACTTAGTTTAATAAGTAGTTTCTTTATATATAACAAGTATATTATATTTTAATATTACTGATATCGTATTTATATTCACCATTTCTTTTAATCAGTTTATACATATTTTTTCTAGAATTACAGTTTGTAATTTCACATTCTTCAAGACAATGTAATCCAGTTAATTTGGTTGCTAAAATGTTATTTTATTTTATAATTTGATCATTTAATATTATTATTATATTTATTTATATCGATTTTATATTTAAACAGTTGTTAACATAATATATATGAATATATATATCTGCTAGTATCAATATCTGGTATTCGTATCAAATTTAACTTTACAGAAGTAATAGTATACTAATGTCTATAGACATCTAGAATAAATCACCAAATTATTTAAATTATATTATCTGACATCGACTAACCTTATATCACACGGTTAATTATTTTATGTAATATATCCAATTAAAAAATTGTACTGTAGTTAAATGTATATGTGTGTATTGGTTGATGTAAAAGTGACCACGCATTAGCTACGTGAAACTAAATATAACATACAACAAGCAATCAAGTACTTCGTCATCTCAGACGTCAACAATTTCTCATAAAACATCCTAAAAAGAAATATGCTCCACTTTTCTTAATTAATTTTTCTAATCTCTATTTTCTATCCTATACAATAGTAATTTTAAATTAATCATATTAACTACTTTCTTGTAATCACCTTGATTAATCTCATAAACAGGTGTCCCGTTTACTCTTTCATTGCCTATCCACTCATAATCTCCTCATAAATTTTCTAGCTTCCTGCGTCCAAAAACTCTAGTCCTCATCACTAATCCCTGCTTCCAACTATTTTCCTTTTCAACATCCTTTACATTAGTTCTAATCTTACGCAACATATAGTTCTTTCTTGTTAATTTCCTTCACTTTCTTTTTTTCACTTATCTAACCATTACCAGTATTAATATCGCTCATTCCTAATCTGCTATCAATCGGTAACTGCTCCTCTTTTCCGAACCTAAACGGTGAATAACCAGTTGTTGCATACGTGGTACTTTTATAACCATGTAAGAACTTAGTTAGGTACTTTTCTCATATGTTTCTAATATTCTCAATAAATGTATAATCGTCCTATCCACTATCTTGCATTGTGTACTGCTACTGGTGGTAAGGAATCGTCCTGCTCTGATTAATTCAGAATAACGAACACAGTTGCTTATCAACATCAGACTAAAAATGCCTGCCCTGATATATATGTAGATTTCGTATATAAATCTGTAATTACAAGTAAGATCTATTTATAACACTTTGATTTATCTAGAGTAATAATATATATGAATACCTGAGGTTTTGATGTATAAGATATATTAAAACTAAAAAGATTTAAACACATGTATATATATAATTTACTGAAAAAATGAACAACTACATTGATTTTTTAGCGTATATTTAAACAGATAATTAACAATTAAAAAATCTAAATTGGTAACAATTATTTTAAAATAAATATTAAATCTTTAAATTAAATTTATAATGATAAAAAATCATATATATATATATATTACTTTATAATTATATTAAGAGAAATTCCCACCCTGCGTCCCACATAATTCTACTTATATATTATGTTTTGTAGCCAATAACATTTGATATAGGTGTACTTATTGGATATTTTCTAATGAGTACTATATATATAGTGTTATGTATATATATATATGTATATGTATATGTATATATATATAAATATATATAGTATTTAGTTAAATATGGTAAACTATTGTGATAACTAATTTATTATATTGAAAGTAAAATATTCTAGTAATAATATCGTATCAATATATGATTTTTGAATAATTATTGAGTGTATTATATTATAGCTATTATTATACATTTGGATATGTAATTATTTAGTATTTATAACTACTAATTGACCTAGTAATTTATAATATACAATCATTATATATTATTATTAATAATTTATTAACTATATTTCAATATAATTGTTATAGTGATAATTAATAAATTAAAATTGTTGATATAGTCGGTAGAATCGATTTTGAAAAAGTAAATTGTTATTAATATTTTTGTTCTAACATTTATAGTATAATTATAATTATAATTAGAAAATTAATTTATTTACATTAATATTAATATTGTTAACGTGAATTATGTAAAATAAAATTATATGGATATTATGTATATTAATATTTTATTGAAATATTACTTAAATATATATATATATATATATATATATATATGTATATATATATATATTTAAGTAATATATGAATAATTGATATATGAATAATAAGTTAAGTTTTACCAACATATATATTTGAGCGGATCTATTTATAATTATAAAAGTAAATTTATATATATATATATAATTCTATATAATTATAATTATATATATATATATATATATATATATATATATAATTATATATATATATATATATATATATATATATATAATTGATTATTCATAGAACATTTTACTTCGCGCCTTCAGTTATAGTAAGTGAGAGATCTCTGTCGAAATTAATATTCAAAAAATCTATTTTAAGTGGCAAATCTATATTTTAATATTAAATATATAAGTTTTAATTAACCTGTGTAAATATTTGATTAAATAATGAATAAAGGAAATTTTAAAAAATCCAAATATATTATATGTCGTTTATCGTAAAATTTCTTTTTTTTACCAAAATTAAATATTACTAAACTTATAAAGATAAGTTACTATGATGACTTTTGAAAAATATTGCTGTTCAACTCAAACTGAGCTCAATTTATATACTGTAAAATGTTTTTACATTGTTTTATTAATAAAAACTTTCATCCTTGAGTTTGATTTTTCTAATGATATTATGAGAAGAAGACACTCTTTCAGGCCGTTATTTCTTTATAATAGTTATTTAAGATATATTATATATACTACTAATAGCCTGTTCACACAATCAAGATATTATTTGATTTTGTGATTATATAAATCACCAAAGTAAAATATGAAAATATTGTGAAGAAACTTATATCTATTTCAAATTTTCTAGGTGCTCTTGGGACTATTAAGATTCATGTTCTCAGTTCTAATTCAGATTTTTATACAAATTTTGGATATTATAGTGAAGAACGAGAATGAAGATTTGATTAAAATAACATCATGATATTACGGTAATAAATATATGATAAAAAGGCTATTAATAATAATATATTAGCGAATTATTATTTAGGTGTAATCAGTAATAAAAATCAAAAAATGTGATATAGTATCATTCCTAAGAATGTAATATTAAACAAAACATACTAAATGAAGTTACATTTTGAATAGTACGCATTTTATAGGTTTGAAAATATCGTTTGCCAATACAGATTAAATATATGTTTGCTCATGCTTTGTTACATACGTTAATGCTTACCTCATACGAATTGTTTTATATTATATATTGTATTTGTTATATTTATTTGTAACTTTGTCAGTCATATCAGGGATTAGGAATAACAAAAATTATTTCATTACTATTAGAAAATATATTCTAAAATTATATTTATAAATATATATTAATATTTATGTTATTGATTATATGTCATAAATGTATGTTAATAATAATTATATATTTTACTCTTGATATTGTAGTCTTTTTCCTCTATAAATGATACAAATTTAAACATTAAAATTAATATTAATATATATAATATAATATAATATTAAATAATTTAATGATTAATATATATATATATATATATATATATATGTATATTGGCAATTCAATTATTTATAAATATAAATACTAATTCTAATAATTATATTTATAAAATTAATAAAGTAATAAAAAATATAAAAATTAACATTAGTATACAATTATATAGTACACATTATTAGTATTCATTATTATAAGTAAATTACATAAATTATATAGTATACATTGTTTTAAAAATAATTTCAGCGGGTATTATTATCTTATAATAAAATATGGTCTAATGAAAAAATATTAATATAATTTCAAAGAATAAGTAATATTATAAATTATAATTACACACACACATATATATATATATGTGTGTATGTCTGTATCTATGTATATATGTATGTATGTATGTATATATATATATATATATATATATATATATTTATATATATATTTATATATATATATTTATATACTTAATATACAAATTATAATACATAATGTATAATACCTTTAAGTTGTTCTATAAATAATTATTTCATTAAATTGATATTCAAATTGTAGTTATTAATAACATTGTCATTTTAAAACAAATATTAGTATTATATTCGACAAATTTGTCTTATTTTTACATAATTTAATAGGTATATTTTAACTAAGGGGTAATAATATATATAATATCAAATTTCTAATGAATATTTTATAAATGTGTATTTTTATAACCCTTTAGTATAGCATTTAAGGCCTTTATATCTCTAGACCAAAATACTATTGAATGTAAAAAATGTATAATATTAGTATAAATATTTATAATTCAAAATAATAATTATAGAGGCCAGAAGTCAAACACTGTCATTCACATCAATGACTTATTGGATCAAATCGATTGCACAAATAAATTGTGTTGCCATTTATGGAAGGCATCGCTTTGATAATATACATTAGTTTATTAATAAAGTCATTTATTGACTTTAATTTAATTAATTTAGTATGATTACAAAGATCCTATAATATTTTATAATAATTAAATGTTATATATTTAATTGAAATTTAAATATAAATAGTATATGTATTTATTTGTATTTAATATTAATTTAATATAATTTAATATTAATTTAATATTAATTAATATAATATTAATTTAATATAATTAATATTAATTTAATATTAATTTAATATTAATTTAATATTAATTTAATATTAATTTAATATTAATTTAATATTAATTTAATATTAATTTAATATTAATTTAATATTAATTTAATATTAATTTAATATTAATTTAATATTAATTTAATATTAATTAATATTAATTAATATTAATTTAATATTAATTTAATATTAATTTAATATTAATTTAATATTAATTTAATATTAATTTAATATTAATTAATATTAATTTAATATTAATTTAATATTAATTTAATATTAATTTAATATTAATTATATTAATTTAATATTAATTTAATATTAATTTAATATTAATTTAATATTAATTTAATATTAATTTAATATTAATTTAATATTAATTTAATATTAATTTAATATTAATTTAATATTAATTTAATATTAATTTAATATTAATTTAATATTAATTAATATTAATTTAATATTAATTTAATATTAATTTAATATTAATTAATATTAATTTAATATAATTTAATATTAATTAATATTAATTTAATATTAATTTAATATTAATTTAATATTAATTTAATATTAATTTAATATTAATTAATATTAATTTAATATTAATTTAATATTAATTTAATATTAATTAATATTAATTTAATATTAATTTAATATTAATTTAATATTAATTTAATATTAATTTAATATTAATTTAATATTAATTTAATATTAATTTAATATTAATTTAATATTAATTTAATATTAATTTAATATTAATTTAATATTAATTTAATATTAATTAATATTAATTTAATATTAATTTAATATTAATTTAATATTAATTTAATATTAATTTAATATTAATTTAATATTAATTTAATATAATTTAATATTAATTTAATATTAATTTAATATTAATTTAATATTAATTTAATATTAATTTAATATTAATTTAATATTAATTTAATATTAATTTAATATTATTTAATATTAATTTAATATTATTTAATATTAATTTAATATTAATTTAATATTAATTTAATATTAATTTAATATTAATTTAATATTAATTTAATATTAATTTAATATTAATTTAATATTAATTTAATATTAATTTAATATTAATTTAATATTAATTTAATATTAATTTAATATTAATTTAATATTAATTTAATATTAATTTAATATTAATTTAATATTAATTTAATATTAATTTAATATTAATTTAATATTAATTTAATATTAATTTAATATTAATTTAATATTAATTTAATATTAATTTAATATTAATTTAATATTAATTTAATATTAATTTAATATTAATTTAATATTAATTTAATATTAATTTAATATTAATTTAATATTAATTTAATATTAATTTAATATTAATTTAATATTAATTTAATATTAATTTAATATTAATTAATTATATTAATTGTAATATTATTTTAATATTAATTTAATTATTTAATATTAATTAATTTAATTATTAATTTAATATTAATTTTAATATTATTTAATATTAATTTAATATTAATTTAATATTAATTTAATATTATTTAATATTAATTTAATATTAATTTAATATTATTATTTAATTTAATATTATTTAATATTAATTTAATATTAATTTATATTAATTTAATATTAATTTAATATTAATTTAATATTAATTTAATATTAATTTAATATTAATTTAATATTAATTTAATATTAATTTAATATTAATTTAATATTAATTTAATATTAATTTAATTATTAATTTAATATTAATTTAATATTAATTTAATATTAATTTAATATTAATTTAATATTAATTTAATATTAATTTAATATTAATTTAATATTAATTTAATATTAATTTAATTAATATTAATTATAGTTATATGTATTAAGAATTCAATATATAATTAACTTGAAAGAAGTGATATATACATAAAAAGTTAATAATATCGATAATTAATAATATAAATATAATAAATAATGATATTAATTTTATCTAAATCTGATAACAAAAAT
>OZ038315.1:34587482-34659706 GCA_964035775.1 Osedax frankpressi | reverse complement strand
TGCTATTGTTATTTTTATTGTTATTATTATTTTAGTATACACGAACCTGAAATACAATTTCCATTTTGAACATATAATTCTATAGGTTCTATAAATTCTATGTCGTCTTTAATTTGCGCATAAATCGTGCAATTATTGTTTTGATGTATATAACCATATCCCTAAAATAAATAATTTAAAATGTAATGATAATTTATGAATTTTATTTATATGAACGATATTTAATGAAATGGTATAATAATATATACTTTATGTTATAAAAGTATACTTATTTAGCCATTTTTAGTTATTTTTAAAAATAATTAATATATTTTTTAATGTATTTGCAATTTAAAAATAATAAATTAATATCTGTCAAATATCATATAAAGCAAATAATTTATGTAAAATTAAAAAAATGGTGATACGTGGAAATTTAAATCAATTTAAATTAATAATATTATGATATAAGATCAGTTGAACTACATGGTATTCATTAATATTAAAATTGTAATTACTCCTTTGATACTTTTATTCTATATTAGATGTATACCTTAAAGCAATTTATATTATACAATAAAGGAATGGTACTCTAATTAAAACTGAATCAACGATAATTTTAAATAAATATCTTGATTTAAATAACAAAATTTAATTTCCTACTGAATTTAGGATATTATGATTTATGTATATAAAAAAAGTATAGTATTTACTTGTGAATCACAATTGGGATTATTGTAATCGGAAGATGTTCATAAATTAATCAACCAATAATAGCAGTTGATTTAAACAAATATGTACGTATAATAATCATAATAAACATACTAGTCATAACAAAATTGTATTTAACCAAAATAATATATATATATATATATATATATATATATATATATATATATATATATATATCATTAAGTCAAAAACATGAATTATCAGTTCATTTTGTAATTCGACATCGTTAAAATTTAAGATGATTATATAACAATGTTAATGAGATTTCCATAGAACTGATGCAACAGTAGCTACATATTAATCGTATTTACAATCTATTATATATAATATTCATAACATTTTAAGTCATATACATACCTTATCTTAGAAGATCAAAGGAAATTATACAATGGTGGTGAATATTAAAAGAAATATGTGAATATGTTGACGTAGTGTTTTTAGAAGATTCTCACGCAAATAAGCAAAAATAAACTCTTATACGACTCGAAAGATACGTAGAATCTTGGATGACAATTGGAATTTACCTTTTCAAATACAAAACAAAGACAATCTAATTACAGTAGATTAGTATAGAAATTTCATAGAATTGGAGTATGTTAAAGTAATATTAATACATCAGCAGAAACTATTATTGGAAAAACGAAATCCAATTTTGCAAGATATTTTAAATTAAATTATATCGGAAAATGAACTATAATTAATTAGTGAATGATTGAAAAGCAAAGATTTACAATATTAGACACGGAAGAATTTCATCGGAATATTAAAGAAGAATTAAAAATTAAATTGATAATATTCAATTCTTATAAAGCATAATAAACTAACTAATAGAAATAAAATAAGAATTGTTTAAAGTGTTTAAAGCATAATATGGCATTACGTAATATTTATAACTATGAGTTTTCTAAAAAATAGTGTGATTATTTTATAATATATAGCAGTATTTAAAAGTTATCAATAACTTAGAATTTGTAATGAATATATCTGTATATTATTTGTAGATATATTATATAAATAAATTTAATATAACAAAATAAATATAATATATAAATTTTTCAAAATATACTGCATGTATAATACAAAAGATATACATGCATTATATTACCTAACGAATATTTATTGAAAGCACACCATGATTAGTATTATCGTAGTTTATTATTATATTATTTTGTTATTATTATATACTTATTATTTGAGTTTTTGCTATGTAATATTTGTCCTGCTCTCTAATATTACAATACTTATTATAGATTAATTCATTTCTTTTCAATTTTAATAACTCATATTTTTATTTTATCAATTATGTTTTTCTATTTTTAACATAAAAAAATATTAATAAATATTAAGTTTAAATATATACTTGATAATATTTTAAGCTGGAGAAATGTAAATGTTTTTAGTATAGATTACATATGAGTTACAATCTCTGTGCTTTATTATGTATACCTCTTTACGGTTTAGATCATTCATTTCAATTTATATATTCTTCATATTTATAAATAGTTCTATGCAAACGATATTCTAAACAATGATTCACCATAATTTATATATCCATATGATACTCTATACGAAGGAATGAATATGTTTTCTATATCACATTAAAAAATATATATACACCATATATGTTGATATAATTAGATTTATATATATATATATATATAAATATATATATTTATACAAATATATAGTTCCTACTACTTTAATAACATATTTACATGCATACAAAATAATCTATAATGGATTGCTATGAATGTAACAGCTAGTATCACCTTTATAGTATAAAATTTAGTATACGATGTGTACAAAATTACACCAGGTTTTACTTGAGTATTCATTACTTATTCTTATACATGTTCTAATTCAGGTTATTATATAGATTATCTGGTTCCAAGTCTGCTATACCTATTAGCTTTCATTTTAAGAGTATTGGTATAACTCGTTATAAATATATAATAAATGCATTGCATATTTGTAAGAAAAACTTTCATATTAAAATCATTTTCGTTTAATCCTTTGTGTTAAACAAAATATCACGTATTCAACATATTATATATCAATAAGAAATTATCTCTTTTTTAAAATATACTAAACTATCACTTTCTACATGTTTTGTGTATATTTTCAAAGCTAAAGATTGTTATTAAATATGTATCAATATAAAATATAAATTATATCGTTATAAAATGAATATAATGTATACATAATATACTAACTTGTAAAATAGTCATTATCCTGCATTTTACTATGCTAATATTATAATTTGCAATTTTCTGATATAATATAATATTTTGTACTAATTTCCAATCATCTGAACCAAGACAACCTTGAGATTAAATATTATACTATCATATTATATGCGATTTTGAAAGTCGTTGATAAACAACTACATAAATTACTATACACATTCGGCATTGGTAATAAATGGTCATCTGCAATTTTATAATATCGATGACAGGTTAGTTAGTGCTGTTTTCATCTCGAAATACAACCTAATTAATTAATATTATAAAATTACAAATCGATAGTTTGTAAGATAATGTTTGATTTATATGAAGTATTTCATATTTTTTAATAATTAATTAAGTTTAGATGTATATTATTAAAGATTCCATATACATTACATTTTATTTTATTTATTTTAAATATAAATATTGGCATGATATAACATTACAATACATATTTTATAAATATTATAAAATTTATGATGATTTTTTATACATAATTATTATTTTAGATACAAATATATGTATATATGTTTAATATTATCTATATTTATATTAAATTACACATTTTTAATTATAAAATATGTATACTTATATATTATTAAACGGGATCAAATACGCATTCTAAAAATTGAAACACATTTTTAACTTAAATAAGTAACTTAATTAAGTTACTTATTATTAATACTCAATTAATTGAGTATCATTTAAATGATTTGAACACCTATTTTTTAATAATATAAATGGAAACAATATATTTGTTGTAAATTTCAAGCCCAAAAATTGTATTCATTATTAATATTAACTATATTAAATAGTATAGAACTAATTTATTAGTATTACATATTAGATATATTACAATATTTTAAAAGTTGATATATGATTTGTAAAAATCAGTTATTATGAAAACAAAATAGACAAGGTAGTTTTTATTTAAACCACGTGAATAAATTATAATTAATTATAATTTTAATACTAAATATGCTGAAAATAATAGATTTAATTAATCCAAATCTATTCTGTTAACGTAAAATTATATTATGAATATTTTTTGCAATTTTCTTTTATTTGATACATATATGTTAGTTTTAATAAATAGGTATTATTGTAGAGTTGATATGCGTTAACTATATAAATTTGAAAATATAGTGGTAATGTACACTAATTTACAATATTCCAGTTTTTTATAACATATTTATGAAATAAATGAACTTTAAAATATAAGAAATTTAAATACATATTTGTTATTAATTTTGTGATTTATATGTTGAAAATGGCAATTAAATTGTATATATTTAGATATAATGTGTCATTCATATTCATCCTTTATGGTATTATTTAATTTATATCGAAAATTTATCAAAATTCATGATAGTATATACTGACACTAATTAATATAAATATTAATATTTGTTGTATTCAATCATGGTATCTAAATATTCAAGTATATATATATATATATATATAATAAACCTATACATTTCGCTTCTTCTTTATCCATAATTGGATATTTAGCATATACTCTATTACTACTATCAGAGCAACCATATCCCATATCAATAATCTAGATGAAATATTTAACATTCATTAAATTATTATTTTTTATATAATAATAAATGGTAATATAAAATATCACTTTAATGAGTCAACTATTATATTGATATTTAATATGTAACTAATATACATATATTATCACTTATATCGAATACAATACATTATTATAGGGATGCCGTAGCTGTCAAATAGTTTATAAATAAACATGCAGATTTAAGAAATATAATTTAGAATGCTTACATGTTATAAACATGTTATAACTATAAATAAAAGAAAATAAATTATATCAATATATATATATATATATATATATATATATATATATATATATATTGATATATAATTTGCATATACGAAGAAACATATATTGATAATTACGGTATTCTGAATATTGAAATATCTTAATTAAAATTTAAAATAATTTAGTAAAAATTCCTAAAAAAGTATTTTATAAGATCCTATTATTTATCAATCTCAAGAAATTTATCAGATTTTTAATAATAAAATGGAAATATAAGTCATATACATTTAAATAATAGTAATAATATTCATTTATGAAATGTAATCTGGTTTTTTTATTATCACATATTTGTATTCATTTGTTACGTGAAAAATGGTTACCGCCAAATTACAATGCACTTGTCAATCACATTGTTTTCAATTTAATTCATATACATGTTATAATTATAATTAAAAAAAAATACCGACAAGTAAGAAAAACATTTTTTTAAATAATTTACATAGTGAATAGAAATTTATATACTATATTATTTATATATTAATTATATAAAAATAACTACTACATTATAATAAATTTCAATATAATATTAATATAATATTGTTTTATATTTGTCATAATCGCTATTTCAAAATAATGTTCTATTTAGTATAATTTACAGTTAATTTAATATGATATGTAATTTACACTAGTTTATTAGTAACAAATTTCTTGATTTTCAGATATTTTGTATTATTATTCTATTTGTATTATTAGTGATAGAAGATACTTCATCCTCAATCAACTGATACACCTATTGGGGTTGATAACTCAGATTTAACTACATATGAGAATGATCTATGGTTATCAACTCTATGAAATATATGTAATTACATATTAAAAATATTATGAACTAGAGAAGATACCCTACAAAAAGATGTCGATAAAATGGATAAAGCATACTAAAATGAATAAGAATGATTCGATTATTCATTCGATGTGTTATTTGATGGGACATGGCTTAGACATGGCTTAGACAATAGTTTATTTTGTATATGCACAACGGTTGAGGTATCAACTGGTGTAGTCGTGGATCTTGTAGTATTCATTTCAAATATCATAATTATTAATGTTATGTTAGCATTATCAAATCAATCACCATTTTCACATTTATATTTCATTATTATATTATATGCGTAGAGCATAATAAACTATTTAATTATATGTACTAATTTTTCATTTGAAACCTTTAAAAAATTGAATACAACTGAAGTATATTGAAAATTATTATATATAAACTTTTAAGACGATTTTCTCATTATTCTTAATTTGGATATAACATTTACTAAACTTTTTTTGTTTATAAACCGATTATTTTGAAAATTTCACAAATTGTTTATTATGTATAGTTAGAAATAATGAGAAGACTATTATGATGAGATTATTAATGATACTATTATTATGTATAGATAGATATATTAATAGAGATATAATGATAAGTTTATAAATAATAACATTATATATTACTATTATATCATTTTAAAATTCGATTAATGTTGTTGAACTTTTCTTATAAATTGAATATCAAATATTTAGAATTTAATTTTTTTGTCTTATTCATAATCATTTATTTTATATAATTATTTGTATTTGAATTGAATACATTAATTATTTATATACTAGTAGTATCTTGCATTATAGGTATTTAAAAAAATCCCTATTCTTCAACAAGGAAGATTTAAATATTGCAGATACCCTTATTATAATAATTAAGTATGATTAAGTATACTGGATATGTTGATCAGGTGTATTTCTTTATAATAGAAGTATATTACTGTATACAATTTTAGAAGTAGATACTTTATTTAGAAGAAAAATTAATCACGTATTCGAAGGGTATTTAATTTTAGTAGATGGTCAAATCACTTACTAAATATACTTATAAATTATTTGTTATTTTAAATGTTATTACAATAAATACGTTTTTAATTTATTTTTTAATTCATTAATTAAAATAATTATTTGAAGATGTTAAAAAATGGTAAATATGTAAGATAATTACTGATATAATAATAACAATCGTATCATTTTTCATTCGAACTTTGCTTTAATGAGATATTTGACCATGGTTTAATAATTTGTATGGTGGTATTGGATATGATAGACCATATGATATTAAATTTACATAATACATATTTATGATTAAAACAATATTATAAATAACATAATATTTATGTAAGTCAAATAATATATTTAATGCATAGTATTATATGGTGGTGTTTGTTTCTATATATGTAATATTATTTTAATATATACAATATATTATTTTTAGAATATTAAAAAATAATTGTTTGGTGAAAATCTCATCTCGTAGACTATAATTTATCTACTGGATTACATACATTTTGTTTATATAGTAATTCATTCTTATATAATATATTATATTCAACTACAAGTAATATCAAAATTTGTATAATTCAAAAAATATATTACTTTTATTAGTATTGATTTTTAATTTACTATATAATTATAATTAACCTTTGTTTTATTACTATTACTAGTGAAATTGTTCCTAATAAGCATGGTGCATTGTTTATTGCATTCCTCACCATGTAAGGCTTTGTAAGTAAATGTATTATATTAATAAATATATTATACATATCAAATAGCGAACCATGTATAGCAAATATATATATATATATATATATAATAGGTATGATTAGTTTCCGATATTCCAATTTAACTCAGTACAACTAATTTAGTCAAATAATTTACTTACCTTATTTCAATTGATTAAAACATTCATTGTTATGCATATATATTTCTAATTAAGCTAATTACAAATTTGAAAATATTATAAATATATTTTAATATCATGATATAAATCTAGTATTTTTTATAATTTGTTATAGGATTTCCCCATTAATGAAATGTATGCATTAATGAAAACTGTAAATTTCATCTATAATATATTTTTATATTTAATCACTAATTGACCTATTGTCGTTGCAATTTTGCAGTCTACGCAATGTTGTCATTATAACCTGTTCACATATATTATCTTTATAAATATAACGAATACACTTATTAAATTATATTACTACTATCAAAGTTTTATAAATAATTATATAGGCCAAATATGACTATATTATATTTATTAGAAATATTTAACAATATATTTAATATGTTGTTACATTTTTTGTAATACTTAATATTAATAAAGTTTCTTATGCGGGTCTAATATTAAATTCAAAATAACCATATTTGTAAATTTCAAATATTAACTATATATGTTTCATTATGAGTTTTTTTTTAATTGGCACATTGTATATACTATTATTTATTAAAAAACGGTTTTTTAAACGGATTTTTTTCAAAAGGAGTAGACAATAAAGATATACTGAATATATTAATATGTTCAATGTATTTATCAGTATTCTATGATATGTGTTATCAAAATACAGAAAAGGCTAAATATTTTACTAATAAAATAAGATGTTACTAATAAAATATAACACAGAATATTTATTAGCGTCTTAAAAATAACAGGAAAAAATTCTATATTTATGTAATAAAAAATGCTATCTATAGTTGATTATAGTAGATTATTATTATTCTTTCGCAAATCTAACTATAGGAAATCTGTCTGGATTATAAAATAATTAAAATCTAAATAAAAGACAATTTACGAATTTGTAATTAAAATATATTTAAAATATATATTAATTAAGTAATTAAAGTGTATTACATTTTATAGAAACATTACTTTCTAACCCTATATACTATAAATGCCATCATATATAAATATAGATTACATATGTATATTTATAATATAGTTATCAAAATAATTTATAATTATCTATTCAAAGTGAATACTAACTCTCTAAACACGAGTTTTCTATATCACCATCGTAATCCATAATATAACATGATTTACACATTGCTGCTAGTACATCCTTTCTAAAGTAAAATATATTTTATTTATATAATGAAAATGGTACTTAAATCATATATATATTGTTAGATTTTAGATTTACATTTATATATTAATATATTTGATATATGAATATTTTCTTAATAATATATTAAATTTAAAATATGTATGATAAATAATGAATATTTAATATAGGTTATAATATATATTTAATTGTATTAAAATAAAAACTTTGAAATATATGAATATTACACTTAAGATCTATTTAATATATTGTAGAACAATAACTGGCTTTGCGGTGTAATCCTAATAATGAATGTAATCATTTGGTTAAGTTCAAATTATTAATTCAATATATATTTGAATACAATAATCTATGAATTATTTATTTATTATTACTTCCCATAAAACAATACTAATGAAGGCAATTCATAGGAATTTTTATAAAAAAAATGTATTCAATATTTATTATTGATATTTTTTTTCAAGAAATAAAAATAATTTACAAATATATTATGATCTTTAGGTGTTTAATATTTAAACTAATTACACCGAATATTTTTTTCAAAGAGAAATAATCCAATATACTCAAATGTTCTAAAAATTGTAAATTAACTAGTATCGTAATATATCGATCATGCATGGGAATATTAGAAAATAGTTGAATTATTTTCTATCTATAACAATTATTACTTATTGTATTAGTAATTTATATTTCAAACTAGATCTTTTTCTTATAAATCATATATTAGTAAACAATACAAGTTAAAAATATATCTACATTGAGTATGTTTTGACAAATGGGTGAGGTTATTTTATAAGTAGCTTAAATAATATTAACAAATATATAATTAAAACCTCACAAATTATATTAAAATATTAGACTAAATATTAGTTACAAATTGTATATCTTCGAAAAAATATATGTTAGATTAAAGATTTTTATCAGCAATAAATAATAAAATAAATAATATATATGAAATCCTAAACGACATATTATTAAAATGATATAATGTTGTTATATAATAGTATAAATGGTGTTTGATTACTAAGAAATATATATTAAATGATATATTATTATATTAAAATTTACTGAATTTTGGATTCTTTATCATATATTTCCGGTAAAACTTTAGTAGACTCCTTTTTTATTTCGATTTTTTTTAAAAATTCTTCATAATATCTTAAATCTGTGAATGTATCATACGTTAAAGTAAATTATATATTTATATTCACTACATACATACATAGACACATACATACATACATACACACGCACATATATTCCTATTTTATTATACTCAGAAATATTATATTGCTTTTTAATTTTAAAATATTTTAAAACTTTTAAAAGAAAAATGTTTAATTATACAAAAAAGTGTACAGGTTTAAAAAATAGTTAAATAATTAAAATATATGATATATAATTAAATGTTGAATTGATATTGAAAGTAAAACATACGAGTTATGATCTGTATATATATATATATATATATATATATATATATATATATATATATTAATAGAGCCGAATACTGGAAACTTTAACTAATTTTAAAAAGTAAAATATTCAATATAATCATATTAAATAACAATACAAGTATCATAATTGTTATGTAATTAGAAATTCGTCAATAAATAATAACTAGCCACTAGTGTCATATATGTATATATGTTTAAATAACATTTAAATAGTGAACACAGAGCAGTTTTAACAATTGTTATATATTTTTAAATATTCAGTTAAAATTTATATTGTAGATTGCCCACTATAAAACAACAACAAAATATATTTATAAATTAGTTTGTTTATAGGCAAATATGTATATATAGATAATTAATTATTATTGTATACAATATAATAAAATATAATATATATTACATAGGAAACATTGAAGGACCAATATAATTATGATGACATTCGACAATAAATGTTACTTTATAAAATCAATTATTTTTAATTTGATTAAATCGAAATTAATTAAATTTTTAGCTGCCTCTTTCTTTCAAAGTATGCATAATCCCTCTAGCAATTCCTTTAAAAATAATGAATCTAATATATAATCGATTTAGATAGTTACGGTGATTACAGATTCACAATTTCTCGCCAGATTAAGATGAACTTATTTCATCTATTATCTTTGAAAATAATAGTAAATATATAGCTTCGTAAGTGAATGATAATTAATATTTAAGGCATAATATGAATTTTATACAAAAGATTAACCAATATTAAAATATATTATAAGAAAATATTACATAATCAGTACAAAAAAAAACTACAAAAATTTAAAAAAGTTACTTTCATAAAAAGATTTAACATGTTAAATTTTTTAATATATGTACAATGTACATATATTGAACAATGAACAAATATAATATTTGAATCATACACATATATTTTAATATATATAATGAATTTAAATAATAGTATATATAATATTAATAAATATAAATATCTGTAAAAGTCCATTATTAATATAATTATAATTAATTTACCAATACTCATTGGTCCATTATTACAAGGCACTCTAAATATACTTTCGCAAGTGACATTCTGGAACATTGCTAAAATATGTGTTGAGTTTATTATTATCATAGTAAAATATTCCACGTATTTTGCTAGATAATGAATTGTTATTTAATAAAATAACACTTAAATGTTATTTTAATTTTATAATTTTTACATATTATACGTTACTGATATACTGAACACTATTACATGTCTCAGTATTTAATTGTATAGTTAAATATATATTATGTTATGATTATTAAATAAGTTATATTAATATATAAATATATTATATAAATTTATAAATCACTATCATATTTGGAAACTAAAATTACTGAGAATTTTAACTTGAATAATTTGATTTAATCAAAATATTTTAATATGAAAGACATTTTAAAAATATTCATTGTATTTAAATATATTTATTATTTCTAATCAAGCGAAATTATTAATAAATCAAATTAATGAGAACTCTATAAATTGTAAATAACTTCTATTATAAATATCCAATATTTCATATATGGATATATATATATATATATATATATATATATATATATATATATATATATATATGAGACTAACATAATTGTTTTGATCTACGTGCCAAGATATTTATAGAACGACTTAGAAAACAACCTCTAAATATTGTGATCTATGATATAAAATACTTATTAGTGATGTATTCAAATATATTTAAATTAAGTAATATAATAGCTATAAATATATATAAAATCATATATTTCTAAATTATTACTATTATATAGTAATATATATATAATAACTTATGACAATACATTTAAAATAAACTACAAATAAGCACATTGTATAAAGTTAATATTGCAATAATTTTAGATAAAATATGTGCATGTTTGTTTATGTAATTAGTTCAAATGTTGATATATTTTGTTAAATATAATTAGTATTTACATTTCAAATGTTAAATATTGTTTGAAAAACTGATAATTTTAAATATATTAAGATTATAAATCGTATTTTTAATATTTCTCAATTATCTAGTAATTTAGTATATAATTGTATTATTGAATAATAGGCTATTGAATGTAAAGTGCCTTATTATCAGATGCACATTTAAATCGACTTCTAATATATATTATATAAGGACCATTTATATATATATATATATATATATATATATTAAAATTGTAGAGTTTTTAATTAATATTGAATTAATAGAAAATTTACACTTTTATATAGTTTAGTAATAAGTATAAATAGATTTTTAAATCTATTTATAATTTCTATACGATATATAAATTATTATAAATGGAACTAATTGTTTATCAATGATTTCAATATTTGTAATGACGTAAATATTTAATGTTGATTTATAATTAAACAATTGCGTAATTAATGTGTATTACAATATGCTAAATAATAAAATACCAATGTGAAATCTAAATAGTTTTATATTATCTGTAAAATTATTATCAGGTGCGATATTACACCATATAAATTAAAATAAACTATAAATTAAAAATAAACCAAGTATAGCATTAATTTTATTATTTACTTATAAATTGTTTAATTTCTGCTTAGAAAATATTAATAATAGAAAATTAAAGATTGTAGATAAGAAATGGATAACGATTATAGATTACTTATTTACGAGTAGAATATTTTATAAACAATTGTCATCCAAATTTAATTATTAATTTTATTCTAAATTAATCTTAATTATTCTTAATTAATCTTAATTATTTTTAATTAATCTTTACAATTATGAAACAATGTAGATATTAATATTGCAAATTGAATATGAAAAAGTTTTATTTTGGATTTCTAAATGAAATAATTACGTATTTATCAGAATGAATATAAAAATCTGAAAGATAAAAAAAATATTGCTTGACTAAGCAATATATATTCCCGTTCAAAATTTACAATAATTATATAAATAAATAATAAGGATAAAATAAAAAAATACAAATAATTAAGAACGATCTTGCCTTTGTATTTTCCGAACGTAAAATAAATATATTAAATAGAAAAGAAAGATAAATAAAATATTAAAATTAAGTATATTCCCGAGTAAAATGTCATCATATTTAAATTTAAAAGAAAAAAATTAAAAAGTAAATAACGTTACATCGCAATATAATTTAATATTAATTACAAATAAATTAAAGTCCAAAATATATTAGAAATGAAATTTAAACGAGAATAGTATTTAAAATTTATATAAAATTTATATAAATTTATACAAATTTATATAAAATGTATAATGTCAGAATAAAAAGCCAAGAAATAATCCAAAATATAATAAAACAAAAACAGGTTTGAATAGATGTAGGTTAAAAAATAAAAGTTTAAAAAAATATATATTAAAAAATAAAAGTTTAACTTTAGGAAATAATGTATAGGTATTTAAATTTAATTTTATTTGTAATTATAATAGTTTTACAAATCTAAAAACGAGTATAATGTATAATGGATCAATTATTTAGTTTGTTATGGGCTATTTGATAAAGAAAGTAAATATATATATATATATATATATATATATATATATATATATATATATTCAATATATATTATATCAATAATATTAACTACATATATTAAAAATTATGATATAGCAATTAAATTTACATAATTTAATATTATATGTGATTAATTTATAATGTTCCTAACAAACACAGTTATTTAGGAAACATTTAAAAAATATATGAAAATATAAATATATTAAATTTATTTTTAAATGTGATTTATTATTCATTATATTGTTAAATTAATTGTCTCTGTGTAGTGGATATAACCTTAAATACAAATGGTTTTTATATTTCTATATTTAAGATAATATTTAAGTTATTTAAAATTATTTGTCATTAAAATACTTCATTAAAATACTTTCATTTTTTAGACTATTTATGTACTCTATATAATTATTTCTATAATATTTGGTATTTTCAACGAAACTTTAAAATGGGATAATTAATAATGTAATTTATTAACAATTATTTAATATTATTATTACAATTATTTAATATTATTAATACTAATAGTTATTATTACTAATAGTATTAATACTTCTATTAAGTATTATAGTACAATTATATTGAATTATAAGTAATATTATTAGT
This sequence comes from Osedax frankpressi, assembly GCA_964035775.1. NCBI lineage: Eukaryota > Metazoa > Annelida > Polychaeta > Sabellida > Siboglinidae > Osedax > Osedax frankpressi. Next base: position 34,645,452 of record OZ038315.1, on the reverse strand, counting down.
AATAGTATTAGTGATACTATTAGTAGTATTATTTAGTAATATTATTTATTATTTGTAAAATAAAATAATATTTTAATACGATTATTTAGTGTTATTAGTACTATTAATTAATATTATTAGTAATTCTATTTAGTATTAATAGTAAAATAATGTAATATTATTAGTACTACTAGTATTATTACTATTATTTATTATTTTGTTTGAATTCTAAGATTGTGTGTATACTGAGTTGAGTAGGGGATATCAGATTAACCAAGTAAGCATACAGAATATATGTAGTTATAATAAATAAATATCCCATTATATAGCATATCATTTAATTTGTCAATCTGCTACCTTAAGATGATACTAGTTCAATTATATTCATTGCTGGTAATTATATATTGATGGTAATGTGTATATTTATATCATCACCTATTAATAATACTATTCTAATAAATTAGATTATCCAAATCTTTCTTACAACATATTTACAATAATACGATCTACAAAATGAATTCATATATAACATTAAATATATATTTGATATTTATACAGAATATTATGCAAATAATGCTAGTTCATTTATTTTACTAAACTTTTTATTATAAGATATGTTGATATACAAATTATTATACTTTTAGTAATCTATTTCATATTTTAATAATTAAAACTGCCTACTATATGGGATAGCAATTTTTCAGTATTTAAAGTGTATGTGTATTTAACGCAATAGTTTAATAGGTTAAATTAGTTTAACAATATCAAATGATCATTAATACTATTTTCTAATTCTTAGTTATGTAATAAAATACTAGTATAAAATACTAGTAACATAGTAACATTATAGGTTTAGGTTTAGTTAGATTTTTTTATAAAATATGTTTAAGTTATAATCTGAAAAAATAGGAACGGATTACTTCTTATTATATTAAATTAAATTTTTTTTTATTAAAAAGTTGGTACAAATATATACAAATACTTTCTAGGAGAATATTTTAATATATATATGAATTGTAGATACATTTAGTAATATATATCAATTCATGTTAATTCTGAAATTCTATATTTGTTACAAATAAATTGAAATTATTAAATATATATATACATGTGTATTCACTTAATCGTATAATATAAATTCATACATTCATAAATTATTTAATATTTTCATAATATGAAATAACCTAAAATATATCTCTTCAAAATATTATTATGCATATTATATTTAATGTATCTATTTATACATATATAATACATATATATATATATATAAATTAAATAGATAAATATAAATCCTAACCTCTTTTCCATAATAAATTACGCTAGTTATGCACGTCTTACAAATTAAAATGTTTAATTCTTTTTGTTGACCTGTTTACGATAGTTATTCTGTATGTATTTTATAATAGATATTATATTACAAACACATATTATATTACCGATCATATTTATATGGCTTCCTCCATTCTTGGACAATCAAAATATAATATGAATACCCTATTCAGGTCCATTGTGAGTAGATTCAAAGGAGTAGATTCCTTCCCAGATAACTATAGAATATAACTCAATATGGAAATATCACCATGGTAATAATACCTGCAGGTGTTCATGCGACAATACTAGTGATATTGGACGTATGCGATGAAGTAATACACCTATTTGAATATATTACTAAATATTATCTAAGATTCAGCAGCATACTCAATGGAAACATCAGCATATATTTCCTTTAAGATAAACGACCATATTGGTCTATTATAGATAAACTTGCCTTAAAGGATAAGTTAATATATAAAATCCTCGCGATAATAATAACAACAAAAGCTCGTCATAAAATATTTAGAAAACTCAACATCTCTTAGCCAAAAAGATGTTACTATCAATTACAAATAAGATATAATGTATAGGAAGATGGGGTGACATTACAATTACTTTACGTATATGAGAAATGCCAATTCCTATTGTCAATAGAAAACCGTCAACAATAATGATATGTACATTAGATTATAATAACATAATAAAAACAAATAATAATATAAAAAGTGATAGTAAACGATTCTTAATATACTAAATTTGAAAGTGAAATTGAAACGGTTAGATTGTTATATACTAGATGCTATATATATATATATATATATATATATATATATATATATATATATATATATATACTATATACTATATATTATATACTATATAATTAATATATATAAACAATTTGAGAAGTAAATTAATAAGTGGTGTCAGCTATATAAGAAATAAATAAGATTAAAATAGATAAGATTTTTTTGTTTGCAAATTATCTAATAAGTTAAATAATCTACTCATATAGAAATATATTATATATAATTTATCAGTAAGTAGAGTTTTTTAGAATAGATTCTAAAAATATTTTTATTATTAGCCATTATAATGTCTATGTTAAGAAATTATATTTATTATATATATATATATATATATATATATATATATATATCATGTTAACCTTTAATGCAATCAATATTAAGAAGTGCCTCCTCAGGTATTGGAGTAATATTAAATGTCTTCTTATACAGACAATGTCGGCATATTTTAAATTCGTAAAGAACTATATGTTATATGTTATATGTCTATATATATATAAAAAAATATATATATATATATATATGTGTGTGTAAAAATGTTATTATATACGGTAGTTTCCGCATTCTAATTATTCTATGGAATTTATAGATTTAGCTCTTTCATCCACAACCAGTATGTGAATTTGGAAAAATCTGGTTCATCTATATCCACGATTACGTCTAGTTATATCTGATTTGCTTCAGTGGTTTTTAAGAAAGATACATTGATGCATACTTCGAATTGATAAAAAATGAAATGTTTGTTTACATGCTCAAGGCAGAAGAGATGAATAGTTGTTTAATTAATTCCTTAAATTTAAACTATGTATAAAAGTATTTATAAAGAAATGTTAAATGTCGTAATATATTCACTAAATTATAAATGTAAGAGTTATAGTCACTAACAAAAAATGTACATTGGTGTGGCTGGAACAACATGAGAGAGACAGACACGGTATATTCCTAATTGGAAAGTTTCTGGGGCGTATACATACGGTGACCACGGTATGATACATATTAGTAATGCGTGATACTTCAGGTGTTGCTATATGGAAAAAATACATCATAATGTTCGAAAAAGAAAAACACGATAAGTCAGTTTGAAAAACAAAACTAGAATTTCTGTATCTCGATTATTATTAATTATAAATCGTATTTAATTATAAATGCAGTATTGTAACCGGTATTATTTTGTTTACAGAATTGTATACTTTATTTTATATCATTATTAATTTGTATTAATTAGTACATCAAAGGATTTTACAAAATATTACATCACTGCAGGGACGTTTTATAACAAATACTATTGGTATTATTATTTAAATATAAATATGTTAATTCACTTCACATAATATTTAATATAAATTAGTATATATATATATATATATATATATATATATATATATATATATATATGCATGTGTGCTCATTTGTGTGTATGAATATTAATTTTAATTATTATATGGAAAATAGTATTATTAAAAATGAATTAGTATAATGAATCCTAGTGTCTTTAGCATTCTATTTATATTTGTATACATATTTAGTTTAATAAGTATTTTCTTTATATATAACAAGTATATTATATTTTAATATTACTGATATCGTATTTATATTCACCATTTCTTTTAATCATTTTATATATATTTCTTTTAGAATTACAGTTTGTCATTTCACATTCGTCATGACAACGAAATCCAAGTACTTTTTTAACAAAAATGTTATTTTATTTTATAATTTGATCATTTAATATTATTAATATATTTATTTATATCGATTTTATATTTAAACAGTTGTTAACATAAGATATGAATACATATTCAATATCTGGTATTCGTATCAAATTTAACTTTACAAGAGTAATAGTACAATGTTAGAAAAAGGGTTTTCTAGGGTATATGAAAAAGGGTTTTCCAGAGTGGTCTGTATTAGAACACTTTTGAGGGTTTATTGGATGCTTAAAAATAGAAAACCCTTTTGAGGGTTTTCTGGATATCTGAATAAAGGGTTTTCTATATATATCTGTATAATGGGTTTTTAGATATTTGAAAAAGGGTTTTTTCTAGATATTTGAAAAAAAGTTTTCTAGATTTTGAAAAAACGATTTTCGATATTTTAAAATAGGATTTTCTAGTTTTAAAACATAAGGGTATTCTAGATTATTGTAAAAGGGTTTTATAAATTTAAAATAACATGGTTTTCTAGATATTTTAAAAGGGTATATACTAATTTTCATATAATTATTAAAAAAAATAGAATATATATATATTTATTAAGAAGAAAACTAATAACATTATTTGAATACAAAATAATAATTACATTAAAATGATAATGTATAATACCCATATATAATTATAAGTATTATAATAAATAATTATGATATATATTACATATTGTTCCGAGATAGATTAAAAAATCCTACATAATAAAATAATAATCCATAAAATTGAATACATTTATTATTTAATATAAATGTATAAAATATAGAAACAAAATGAAGAACATGATGAACATTTTTTAATATCCTTCATTTCAAATTCTCATTTTTGATATACTGTTTGCCATTTCATTTGTTTATCTGTTTTATTATAATGCATTGTTAAATAACGCAGAAATAAAATAGTTTATCACACAAATCAAATAATTTATGTATTATTATATTAATATCAAAATATCATCCAATCAACAATACTAGTCATAATAATTTAAATGCACACACGTATAAATATGTTCATATTAAAATTAAAATTAACCTCTATTATTCATAATGAATTGTCATTGTACAATGTACATTGTTCATCCATACATAAATATATTATTATAGATACCATTGATGATTTTGTTGATATCTAAAATTGTATAATATATGGTATTATATTATTGAAAGTATATATATTATATATATATCATATATTATAAATATTGTTTATCTATTAAATATAATTATTTCTATACATATTGAAAATATGTAGACATTATTTTATATTATAATTTAATAAAATGCGATATATTATTAATTACATGTTTATATTATGCTTTATTAAATATTAATTATTAACTACATCATATTAATCATATTAATCAATGTATAGAATAACAATTATATAACAAAAATCAATTAACAATGCTATGAATATAACATCAAGTATAGGAACATAACCTATACCCAATATTAACTACAGTACTTTATTATAAGTAATCAAATTTGGAGGGATGGCTAGAGTAGTAGAATATTATGTAGAGGGAGAGGGGAGGGAGTGGGAGAGGGGATGTAGTGGGTGAGAAGAGGGAGTGGTGGAGGGGAAGGGAGTGGAAGAATGAGTGGGAGTGGGAGAGGAAAGAGGTAAGAGGTAGAGGTAGAGGAAGAAGAAGGGTAATAGGAAGAGGGAGCGGGAGATGTAGATGGAGATGGAGATGGAAATAGAGATGGAGATGGAGGTGGAGAGAGAGAGAGGTGTGAAGTTCACCCTTATATACTATCCACTAGAGGAGAGCGGTATTTATTAATTTTTATTAATATTATTACAATTATTATAATAATAGTATATACTATATCATATACTATATTATGTACTATATTATATACTATAGTGTATGTGATGTTATCTATTTATTAAGTATACTTTATATATAAATTAATTATATAATACAGGATGTATTATATTATATCTAATATAACTATTGTTTAATATAATAAGTAATATGTTATTCATCATTACATATATATAATACTAACAAATGAGTCATATGTTATATGATCGATGAATATTATCAAATAAGTTACACACTTTACAATAAATAGCACACATACTTTTTTACAGAACGCATGCAATAAAAATACAATTAATTTATAAAGAATATTTCAAGATTATATTACTTTATGAAAATGAATTCATATATATATATATTTAATGTAAAATAGTATTTCAATAATGAATGAGTTGGAAACCCCTTTTTATAATGTTTATTATTTAAAAGGGTTTTTCATCTAAACGTAAATCTAGAAAACCCTTTACAAATGTTAGAGGGGTTTAAAGTTGTGAAACTAAGTATAACATACAACAAGCAATCAAGTACTTCGTCATCTCAGACGTCAACAATTTCTCATAAAACATCCTAAAAAGAAATATGCTCCACTTTTCTTAATTAATTTTTCTAATCTCTATTTTCTATCCTATATAATAGTAATTTTAAATTAATCATATTAACTACTTTCTTGTAATCACCTCGATTAATCTCATAAACAGGTGTCCCGTTTACTCTTTCATTGCCTATCCACTCATAATCTCCTCATACATTTTCTAGCTTCCTGCGTCCAAAAACTCTAGTCCTCATCACTAATCCCTGCTTCCAACTATTTTCCTTTTCAACATCCTTCACATTAGTTCTAATCTTACGCAACATCTAGTATGAAAAAATCAACAACTACATTGATTTTTTAGCGTATATTTGAACAGATAAATAACAATTAAAAAATCTAAATTGGTAACAATTATTTTTAAATAAATAATAAATCTTTAAATTAAATTTATAATGATAAAAAATCATATATATATATTACTTTATAATTATATTAAGAGAAATTCCCACCCTGTGTCCCACATAATTCTACTTATATATTATGTTTTGTAGCCAATAACTTTTGATATATGTGTACTTATTGGATAATTTCTAATGAGTACTATATATATATATAGTGTATATATAGTATATATATATATATATATATATATATATATATATATAAAAATATATATATAGTATTTAGCTAAATATGAGAAACGTTGTGATAACTAATTTATTATATTGAAAGTAAAATATTCTAGTAATAATATCGTATCAATATATGATTTTTGAATAATTATTGAGTGTATTATATTATAGCTATTATTATACATTTGGATATGTAATTATTTAGTATTTATAACTACTAATTGACCTAGTAATTTATAATATACAATCATTATATATTATTATTAATAATTTATTAACTATATTTCAATATAATTGTTATACTGATAATTAATAAATTAAAATTGTTGATATAGTCAGTAGAATCGATTTTGAAAAAGTAAATTGTTATTAATATTTGTATTCTAACATTTATAGTATAATTATAATTATAATTAGAAAATTAATTAATTTACATTAATATTAATATTGTTAACGTGAATTATGTAAAATAAAATTATATGAATATTATATATATTAATATTTTATGGGGATATTACTTAAATATATATATATATATATATATATATATATATATATATATATTGATATATGAATAATAAGTTAAGTTTTACCAACATATAGGGTTGAGCGCATCTATTTATAATTATAAAAGTAAATTTATATATATATATATATATATAATTATATATATATATATATATATATATATATATATAATTGATTATTCATAGAAGATTTTACTTCGCGCCTTCAGTTATAGTAAGTGAGAGATCTCTGTCGAAATTAATATTCAAAAAATCTATTTTAAGTAGCAAATCTATATTTTAATATTAAATATATGAGTTTTAATTATCCTGTGTAAATATTTGATTATATAATGAATAAAGGAAATTTTAAAAAATCCAAATATATTATATGTCGTTTATCGTAAAATTTCTTTTTTTTTACCAAAAGTAAAATATTACTAAACTTATAAAGATAAGTTACTATGATGACCTTTTAAAAATATTGCTGTCCAACTCAAACTGAGCTCAATTTATATACTGAAAAATGTTTTTACATTGTTTTATTAATAAAAACTTTCATCCTTGAGTTTGATTTTTCTAATGATATTATGAGAAGAAGACACTCTTTCAGGCCGTTATTTCTTTATAATAGTTATTTAAGATATATTATATATACTACTAATAGCCTGTTCACACAATCAAGATATTATTTGATTGTGTGATTATATAAATCACCAAAATAAAATATGAAAATATTGTGAAGAAAGTTTTATCTATTTCAAATTTTCTAGGTGCTCTTGGGACTATTAAGATGCATATTCTCAGTTCTAATTCAGATTTTTATACAAATTTTGGATATTATAGTGAAGAACGAGAATGAAGATTTGATTAAAATAATATCATGATATTACGGTAATAAATATATGATAAAAAGGCTATTGTAATACTAATATGTTGGCGAATTACTATGTAGGAGTAATCAGTAATAAAAATTTTAAAATGTGATATAGTATCATTCCTAAGAATGTAATATTAAACAAAACATCATAAATGAAGTTACATTTTGAATAGTATTAGTACGCATTTTATAGGTTTGAAAATATCGTTTGCCAATACAGATTAAATATATGTTTGCTCGTGCTTTGTTACATACGTTAATGCTTACCTCATACGAATTGTTTTTATATTATATATTGTATTTGTTATATTTATTTGTAACTTTGTCAGTCATATAAGGGATTAGGAATTTAGTAAACAAAGATTATTTCATTACTATTAGAAAATATATTCTAAAATTATATTTATAAATATATATTAATATTTATGTTATTGATTATATATCATAAATGTATGTAAATAATAATTATATATTTTACCAATGTCATTGTCATTGAAGTCTCTTTCCTCTATAAATGATATAAATTTAAACATTAAAATTAATATTAATATATATAATATAATATAATATTAAATAATTTAATGATTAATATATATATATATATATGTATATTGGCAATTCAATTATTTATATATAAAAATAAATACTAATTCTAATAATTATATTTATAAAATTAATAAAGTATTAAAAAATATAAAAATTAACATTAGTATACAATTATATAGTACACATTATTAGTATTCATTGTTATAAGTAAATTACACAAATTATATAGTATACATTGTTTTAAAAATAATTTCAGCGGTTATTATTATCTTATAATAATATATGGTCTAATGAAAAAATATTAATATAATTTCAAAGAATATGTAATATTATAAATTATAATTACACACATACACACACATATATATATGTGTGTATGTCTGTATCTATGTATATATGTATGTATGTATGTATATATATATATATATATATATATATATATATATATTTATATACTTAATATACAAATTATAATACATAATGTACAATACCTTTAAGTTGTTCTATAAAATATTATTTCATTAAATTGATATTAAAATTGTAGTTATTAATAACATTGTCATTTTAAAACAAATATTAGTATTATATTCGACAAATTTGTCTTATTTTTACATAATTGAATAGGTATATTTTAATTAAGGGGTAATAATATATATAATATCAAATTTCGTATGCATATTTTATAAATGTGTATTTTTATAACCCCTTAGTTTAGCAGTTAAGGCATCTACATCTTTAGGCAAAAATACTATTGAATGTAAAAAATGTATAATATTAGTGTAAATATTTATAATTCAAAATAATAATTATAGAGGCCAGAAGTCAAACACTGTCATTCACATCAATGACTTATTGGATCAAATCGATTGCACAAATAAAGTATTGTGTTGCCATTTATGGAAGCCATCGCTTTGATAATATACACTAGTTTATTAAGAAAGTCATGTATTGACTTTAATTTAATTAATTTAGTATGATTACAAAGATCCTATAATATTTTATAATAATTAAATGTTATATATTTAATTTAAATTTAAATATAAATAGTATATGTATTTATTTGTATTTAATATTAATTTAATATTAATATTAATTAATATTGATTTTATTATAGTTATCTGTATTAAGAATTCAATATATATAATTAACTTGAAAGAAGTAATACATACATAAAAAGTTAATAATATCGATAATCAATAATATAAATATAATAAATAATAATATTAACTTTTATCTAAATCTGATAACAAAAATATCGCTGATAAAACTTACCGATTGGTAAAATTAATTATATATATAAAATGTTATATACTGATAACTATAATACCATTATATCCAACTCAAACACCGATAGTGTTAATATCGTATTACTTATAACCCAATAATACATGTAACGATTAATATACTACAATATATAACGCCATCACATATAATGTTAATACTAGTATTATAATTATAGTAATATTGAAAACTAATACATCGACTACAGCTAAACCACAAACGCTACCGCAATATATTCCGTTACATATAAAATAGCATTAATTATAATGAGAACTATAATAATATAAGTAAATATAAATATGTATATATAACTCTTGATAAATAGTTTAAATTTTAGGTATATTTTGTATCCTGGTTTGGATTTGGGTTTTGTTTTGGGTTTAATACCCTATAGATAAATATATTAAAATTAACTCTAAAAGTACATTTAACACCGGGTCTATTACAACCATCAATAAATACAAACATCCCTATATCCATCTATACAGATATACATGCATTCATCCAACCATACAACCATCCATCCATGCATACATCTATTGAATTGAAAAGTATATTTATATAAAAAATAACAAATATATATGTTCTCATATGTGTTCTAAAGATAGTAACAATAATATTAGAAGTGAATTAAATGATAATATCAAATCAGTTAGAGGACATTGATATATTTGCAGATACGTGATAGGAGTAGTTACACGAGTATAAGCGTAGATACAGATGACAAGGTCAATTCAAGATATCATGTTGAGCATAGTAGATGATTTTTTTCGGTCTTCTTAAATGTTTTTATGGAATTTCATCTTCGCAAAATCAGCAGATTATCCATCTATCTATGCATCCTTCCATACCTTTATCTATCTACCTATCAATACATCCATTCATTGATCCATTCATCCAACCATCCATCCAAATATCCATCAATACATCCATCCATTCCTACACCCATCCATCCATACATATATAAATACATCCATATATCCATCCATCCAAATATCCATACATACAGACATCCATGCATCCATCCATATTTCCATCCATCCATATCTCCATCCATCCATATATCCATCTTTCCTTACATCCACTCGATAACAAACTGATAATCATAAACATATATGAATATCGGCGACAATGCAATCCATCCACATATATATAACCCGATATCGACTTATATATATATATATATATATATAACCCGATATCGACTTATATATATATATATATATATATATATATAACCCGATATCGACACAGTAATTTATAATATATGGTTATAGGTATTTAAATTTGTATAAATAAAAAGTTAATAGTATCAAAATAATAACTATTGATATCAATATTATTAACTTTTAGCTAAATCTGATAATAATATCGCTTACTAAACTTAATAATCGTTAATTACATACAAAGTTAATTATATATACAAAGTTAATTATATATATATATATAAAGTTAATTATATATACAAAGTTAATTATATATATATATACAAAGTTAATTATATATATATATATACAAAGTTAATTATATATACAAAGTTAATTATATATATATATACAAAGTTAATTATATATATATACAAAGTTAATTATATAGATATACAATGTTTATTATATATATACAAAGTTAATTATATATATACAAAGTTAATTATATACATATAAAGTTAATTATATATATATACAAAGTTAATTATATATATATATATACAAAGTTAATTATATATATACAAAGTTAATTATATATATATATATATATATAAAGTTAATTATATAGATATACAAAGTTAATTATATAGATATACAAAGTTAATTATATATATACAAAGTTAATTATATATATACAAAGTTAATTATATATATATATATATATATATATATATATATATATATACAATGTTAATTATATATATACAAAGTTAATTATATAGATATACAAAGTTAATTATATATATACAAAGTTAATTATATATATATATACAGAATTGATTATATATACAAAGTTAATTATATATATATACAAAGTTAATTATATATGTATACAAAGTTAATTATATATATATATATATACAAAGTTAATTATATATATATATACAAAGTTAATTATATATATACAAAGTTAATTATATATATACAAAGTTAATTATATATATACAGAGTTAATTATATATACAAAGTTAATTATATATATATATACAAAGTTAATTATATATATATATACAAAGTTAATTATATATATATATACAAAATTAATTATATATGTATACAAAGTTAATTATATATATATATATATATATATATATACAAAGTTAATTATATATATATAATTCTATATACCAATTATTATAATAATATTGCATCCCACAAGAATACCGTTAGTGGTGAAATATCATGAATAATTATAATATCGGTAACTATTATAAATGATATTAATACTATAATGAATACCGCTAAGTCACGTAAAATGTTAATAGTATTATTATAATTATAGTAATATTGAAAACTAATTCATCAACTATAGCTAAACCGCAAAAGCAACGGTAAACCTTTTTGTTAAATATAAAATAGTATTATTATAATATAGATATCATAGATATCATAGATATATCTAACTATACATATATCTATGATATCTATATTATAGTTTTATTTTGGATTTGGTTTCGATTTTGATATGGGTTTGTATTTTACTTTGTTTAGAGATAACTTAAATATTATTTTTTTGTTAGTATTATAGCTTTGGTTTGGATTATGGTTTGATCTTGGGTTTGATATTAGATTTGGTATTAAGTTTGGTTATGGGTTTAATTTGTTGTTTGGTTTTGGGTTTGGGTTTGGGTTAGATTTTGGTTATGGTTTAATATAATATTGAGAAAAATATTTTAAATAATTCTAAAATTACATCGATTACCATTCATCGCTGGATGCAAATGAGCTAGATTTTTGTAAATGCATTTTACGATATAAGGTCAGGTTTTGTTTTGGATTTAATTCTGGGTTTATCGTTTAGGAGGTAGTTTAAGAAATTTGTACGCGCCCATTAATTTTTAGCGAGTATCGCGATATTTCTCGGCTCGCCGGTACGATAATGGGATTTGTATACGCTAATTATAATAACGATACATAAACATATTAAAGTAAAACATTTATTATAAAAGTACACTTTATATATTTAATAATCATATAATAAGTTATAAATACATCATAATAAAGAAACTTACATTTATTAAATAAGTGTACAAATCTAGTATACATAAGTGATCGACAATGCATGGAACGAATCGATGGCATAGTTGTTTGCTTGCAATCTTTTACTATCACATACTTTTATAAGTAATTTTATTTTATTAGATATATTATTTTATAAAATTCGAACCCGTTGAATTATCTATTTAATGAGTGGTGTATATATATAACCAAGATTACCAAGATACTCGGTGGCACGAAATGTATCATTCTGAAATTTTTGGTTGGCTGATTTCGTTCACGCCCACTTGGGGGATGATATTTTAAATAAACATTATATATTATTTCGTATTATTGTTTTTGAAAAATATATTTTGTTTTATTAACATTTCGTACCAAATAGAACACGTGTTTGAAAAGTAACTATAATATATATATTATAAATATGATTATGATTATGAAAAATAGACTAATTATAATATTATTAATCAAAATACATATATAAATGGAATGTTAATAAAATATGACCTATTAATCATATAAATATCGGCATTTATAAATATTTAAATGAATATCGATAAAAGTGTTTTTATTAACTTTAAAAACATATATTATATATATATTTAATTATATTGATATTATATTAACTGTATACTAACAATAATAAATATCAATTATTGATACAGAAACTATAACATATGTAAATATTATAGATTTATAAATGCATTAAATATTAATATCAAATTATGAATTTTTCTTTCTTTTATATATATATAAATATGACAATATTCTATTGAATAGTTTTTATTGTAGTTTCTTATTCATTCATTATAATAAGTTAATAATACTTATATATGTAAATGTATTATATTTAAACTATATAATAATTGTAAAATTGAAAATTTATTTTCTCAGATAAGAGAAAAAAATTATCAATCAATCTAATAATTCCTCTGCACAAGAATTTAGATTAATAATTAGACAACTACTTGTTGATAGTCAAACAACACACAATAGAGAGGCAAATTGTGAAGAATATATTGATTTTTTACTTTTTAATTCTTCTAATATGTCAAAAATAAAATGTTTAGAAAAGAGAAAAATGAAATACATGAAATTGTATATGAAATGGTTATTATTAATATTTACATATATATTATATATATTTAAATTTCCACTAATTTTAATCAACAGAAGGTTCCTTATTATAGTTCAATCGAAGATGATATTATTTCGTATATTGGTGGATATATTATAAGAAAATTATCTTTAAAATTATGTTCTGTTTGCAGTGGGATTTTAAGAATCAACACTTTACTGGAAAGTTTTGTTTTTTGATGAAAATATAGAAAAGGGTTTTTTAAGTGAATAGTGCATAATCATATTTCTATTTATGGATACAAGAAAATAATATAATAAGTATCTTTACATAAGTATATTCTATGCATGTCTATATTAGTTAAGTAAATTAGCAATTTGTATTAATATTGAATAACACAACATACTAAAACATTTTGCTACAAGATGAAACATGTATACAACATGTATACAACAAAAAGTCTGATTTACAAAATAAATTTCATATAAATATGTACATTTTATAATTATGTTTTTAAGGTACATTTTGTGTTATGTGAATATTGTTATAACCCTGTATTAACACAATTTTTAAATAAAAATATAAAGATAATATAATTATTAATATACAATTTCCCCAAACTGTTGTTATTCTAATAGCTTATACTGCTTGTTTAATTAATTTGTATTGTCGGTATATTTAATGGCATGCATTTACTAAACTATTTATTACAGTTATTATAAAACCTTCGATAATTAAAATCTTATATTAAAATGGTGTGCTTTATTTGGCAATATACGATTGTACCATGAAATTAAATTACATAATCGAATTATATATAAAAAAAACAAAATCTTAAAAAGCTTAAAAATATAATTTCAAAATAAATGAATTGAAATATTTGCAATTATCTATTTACTTTAATTTACATTACCTATTCTAATAATAATGTTATACAATTCTACATTATGTTATAATATTATATAAATGTATACATTTTAACTACAAATACTCGTTCATTATAATAAGTATAGCAAGTTGTACGTTATCAGAAAAATCAAATATTAATTAATATTCTATCAATTATGCTTATAAAATATGATGTATCTCAATAATATTTATATATATATATATATATATATATATATATATATAATAGAATAATGTTTATTAGATGAAAATAAATTTTAAATAATTTAAAATTTATTACCAAAGATTATTACTAAATATTAAATATATTTAATTATTCAATATACAAAAATCCAATTATTATCTACAGGTGATGCTTAGATCATTTAATAACCCGTATGTCAAAATCATATATGCGAGATAGGTGACTTGGTAATCTTGGTATATACTATAGAATATATGTACAATTATATCTAGAGAATATATTAATCAATATTAATAATAATAAAATATTATATCAGAAGTATCATATAATAAATATTAATATATATATATATATATATGTATATATATATATATATATGTATGTATATACTTGTGTGTATATATATACATATGTATATATGTATATATATGTATATATATGTACATATGTATATATACGCTTATATATATATATATATATATATATATATATATATATTAATACTAGATAATGATTACTGAAGATAACGATATAATGTAATAAATTATTACTAACAAATGCATATTTTATATTCGAAATTATTGAAGGTTGTGTATATGAATTATTATTAAATGTAATGTAAATATTTGATGTGCAGCCCGTATTAAGCGGACAAGTAACTGATTTGCAGTTATATAAATTGATACTGGATATAATCATATCTTCCCTTTTAATATTACTATGAATATTCTTTGAGTACATCTTGCACTTATTGCATTTCAATACTGTGCTACTGTGAATCAAATGCCATACATATTAATAAATTGAATTAAATATCATTTTATATAAATACACAAATAAATAACATAATGATCTTCGATTACAAGAGAAAATAAGCAGCTTATTTTTATAGTAAGCATATATATATATATATATATATTGATAATATATATAATTCATTAAATTAAATTTAATTTAATTGAAAAGTTCATTTATATACAAAGTTAACAGTTTCATATACCAGTAGTTAAAATTAGTATTAAAAATCTAGTTATGATATCAAATATATATTTTTTAAAAAGCGGTATAATATTAATATTAGATAAAAAAAGCAACGATAAAATAAATAGTAATATTGTAATATTATTAAATTAATTAACAATTATTCATATAAAATCTGTTTTACTGCATTCCTAAATTAGTAATTATGTTGCAACTTCGCAATGATAAAGGTATACAAATCCAATCAATGGCTGAAGAATATTGTTATATCGGCTTAGTATTATTTGATCCTAGAGAGTGGATCTATATGTTTCGCTCGTTACAGTTGTAAATATATTTTTACATAACAACGGATACTTTTTTTTACCTCGAAATCACTACAATATTTCGTGATTTTAATAAATTTGATATTGCTCATAAACTCTGTTTTACATTGTTATATATTCATTTTCATTTAATACATTCTGTATACATTTTATGGATAATAAAAAGATCTATATTATGGTATAAATTATCTTTCGAAAGGGCATATTATTAAAATTGAAATGTGAAGATGTATTAAATTTAAATTTAAATATACTATTTTTTATACATGATATTTATTTATACAATATAACATTTTTTATTTATACAATGTAACATTTTAAGAATACAAATTAATGTTAATAATAGTATTATAATTATAGAAATATTTATAACTAACACACCGACTACAACTAAAGCATAATCGCTATCGTAATATATTATTGTAGGTATCATTATTATTTATAATGATTCCTACAATAATATAATTAATTATAAATATATCGATAACTTTTATGATAAATTGTTTAGATTTAGTTATATTTTTTATTTGGTTTGGTATAGATTTGGATTAAATTATATTTTGGGGTTAATACAATATAAAGAAATATATTAAAAGTAACTCTAAAAACATCAATTACCGGGTACAAATTAATTACATTTTTGTATTTGCATATTACCATATATAAAATAAAAAATATATATATCCAAACTAATCCAATAAATTATATCGAGTACCGGGTATGAGCCGTTCCTTGATAATTATATTTTTGTAATTCATAAACTACTTCTACTACATATTACCGGGAATCACCGGGCCAAATGAGCTAGATTTTGTATATTTGCATATTTAAAAAATACGATATATATAACTACATGTATTAAGATTGTATAAAATATGTAATGGAATAGCGGGCAACGCCGGGTCTATAGCATCTAGTATATATATATATATATATATATATATATATATAGTATTTGAAAGATGAAACATCCGCTCAGCCAATGATATATGTGAAATTGCATAAAATGCCATATTACACCCGACAAAACCTTGTTCTAATGACGGACACCTAAATTAATCATTACATTTAATAAAAATTAAATTCAAAAATAGAAGTTATATGTGTTATTACATAATATATACCTGACAAATTATGTACATCATAAGTTAAATATTAAAAATGTCATTGTTGATTAAAAGCATAAATACATAAATAATATAAATGCACTTATTCTATGGCCGTTATTCAGCGTCTCTCTCCAATTCGATGAAATGGATACATTAAATAAAAAAAAAATATATATATATATATATATATAAATTACAAAAATATAACTATCCGGGATTCGCTGATACCTGGTAATCGTTTTAATTTGTTGAATTAGTTTGGATATATATATCTATTTAATTTTATAATAAAATTTAAAAATGTAACTCTTTTGTTCACGATGATGCCCGGTAATTGATGTTATTTTAGAGTTACTTTTAATATATTCCTGTATATTATGTATTAAACCCAAAACAAATCATTCTAAACCTATAAAAAACCCAAAACCAAATCCAAAATATAACTAACTAACTTAATTATGTTATTATAATTATTATTATAAGTAATGATATTTTATATTTATTGGTATATATTGCAGTAGCTTTTGTGGTTTAGTTATGTTAGCGGTATATATTGTTGTACCATTATCAATTTTAATATAAGGATGGATGGATGGATGGATACATGAATGGATACATAGATGGATGAATGGATATATTTATGTGTGGTTTGATGTGTGGATGGATAGATGGATGGATGGATGGATGGATGAATATATATTTTGATGTATGGATGGATGGATAGATAGATGGATGGGTGTTTGAATGGATGGATGGATGGTCGATATTTTCTCTCGTAGAGTGCGGACGTCT
Organism: Osedax frankpressi; assembly: GCA_964035775.1. Lineage (NCBI taxonomy): Eukaryota > Metazoa > Annelida > Polychaeta > Sabellida > Siboglinidae > Osedax > Osedax frankpressi. The sequence continues at coordinate 34,626,860 of OZ038315.1, read as the reverse complement.
TTTCTATAAATAGATCACCGTTATACTTAAGGCTATATATAATTAACTATACAATTTTACAATATCAAAATAATTCCGTATTTTCTCAATTATGAATTGTATTGTATGTAAAGAACAGGAGACAACTTTATCAATAAGATGCACTGGATGCAATAATCTATTGCATTGTATATGCTTATAAGCTTATGGAGCGACAACATCAGGATGGAATAAAATGAAACCCTCAAATATAGTTATGGAAATTATGAATGACGGGTATTTTCCTTTCGTGTGTAAGAAATGTATTGTTGTAACTAAAAAATAGACGCACCGATATGGAAACAGATAGTTTAAATAATGTAATTAAAAGTGATATTATTAATTTAATAGATACTAAATTAGAAAATATTAATAGTAATATGAACAAATTATTATTAAATACAACTACTTATAAAACATATTCAGAAGCTATCACTAACTCGTTAGATACTATTAGTTTAGGAATCAATAAAATTGATAGTCGTAATAAAAATATAATAGCAAATAATACGGAAATCAAAACTAATCACACTAATGATGATATGAGAAAACCAGATCCTATTAATCCTATTAATACATCAACTAAAGATAAGAATAATGAATATAAACTAATAATTAGAAATATAGAAAAAACAAACTGTAATATAAAATATATAACTAATATTCTAAAGTGCCTGAATTTATCAACCTAGATTATTTCTAATATTGAATTTGGAAATAAAACAGTTTTTCTATTATTTACATCATTATTCAACAAAAGACTTTTTATGGCACGTAAAATAAATTTAATTAATTCTAATTTTAATAAATTACTTATTCTGCCTTTTTTTATCAAAACAAATTATTAAATATGGTAAAATACTTTATCATTCAACTAAATCCAATTTAGTTAATGAGAAAAAATGTGTTTTTAATTATAAATCTAACATATATGAATTACGATCAATAATAAATAATTAAATTAATTGGTATGAAAAACCAATGTATATGTATATATTTCTGATTCTATAGAACAACAATTCAATGAATCATATGATAAATTAATTTTGTCTTTATTGAATACTAAAAAAATAATAATAATAATAATCATAATAATCGATATACTAATAGCAGATATGTACAAAATAATAGCGTATCTAATACAAATACACACAATCAATGACTAGCTATAGCATTGTGCAATGCAAGATATTACGGAAAAATGTTGATTACATTATGCATTGCGTAATACGCAATATATTATTGAACATGATATTGACTTACTTACAATTACAGAACCATGGCTCACAGATACTGACCAAGATATTATCAATGACATAACCTTTAACTCTGCAATATACACATGCTATAGATGTGACAGGATAATATCCACATTTGGTGGAGGGGTAGCGATATTTTTAAAAAATAATATCACTGTAGATTCAAATAAACATATTATATTAACAAATTGCCAAGCTTTATTTTTTTAAATTAAAATAAACCATTTATCGATATTTGATATTCTCTTATTTTATAGACCACCCTCTAATCCTACATAATTATTTACTAGTGAACTAACTCATATTCTAACACAAATACCATTAAATAAATTAATTATATTAGGTGATTTTAATTATCAATATGACGAAAATAAATATCCTCATAATATTTTTAAACAAACAATAGAAACCCTTTCACTTAAACAACATATTACTTTCGTGACCTACTGTGTACCTATAGTAAAGTTAATAAAATATAGATCAATTAATAAAATAAACATTAAAGATTTCATAGGTAATAGATTATCTTCACTAGAAGGTAAATATACTTTCATCGCTATTGCTAAATGATTGCTTAACATCTACTTTAGACAAATTTGCTCCTATAAAAAGATTAAATGTAACATACCATGCTCATTCTACATGGTATAATAATGATATTTAAGTTATGAAGAGAAAATTAAGAAGATTTGAAAAAATATATAATAAAACCAATTACGAATTTTACTATAATAATTTTAATAGAATTCGCAAACAATATAGACAATTAGTAAATCATACTAAGACTTGCTTTATTAAAGATAAAATAAACTCACAAGGAAAAATACTAGAAACATATATTCATTAATTAATAGACTTTCAAATAATTATAGTCCAATAAGCTATCCAACATACACGATTGAATTACTACCAAATATATTCTCCAACTTTTTTGATGATAAAATAAAAAATATAGTACAATTAATTAATGATATAAAACATAAATTTCCAATATACATTATACCACTTTACAATACTGCAAAATCATACTTTCTAAATTTTAAGTCCCCTTCATCGTATGAAATATCAATACTAGTTAAAATATGTAAATCATCCTACCCTCATAACAATTCATTACCTAAACAACTTACATACTTAATATAACCCACTCTCACAGAACTTTAACAATCCATAATATCACAATCTATACATACTTCTATTTTTCCAAAATCATTTATGCCATAATTACTCCCCTACTAAAAAACAGTAATCTAGATAATAGATTACTAAAAAAACTACCGTCCTATTTCCAAACTTCCTTTTCTATCAAAAATATTCGAATGAGTCATTAGTAAACAAATCATTAAATATTTATCAGAAAATGAACTATATCCTATAAATCAATGTGCATATCGCAAAAATCATAGTACATAAACAACAATATTATCTATATTTGATAATATATATAATGCGATAGATAAGGGAAATAAGGTTCAACTTGTGCTATTAGATATGTCAGCAGAATTTGATACTATCTCTCATAGAATTTTATTAAATAGATTATAGGAAATAGATATAACTGATAAGGCACTAGACTTACTGAAATCTTATATTACAAATAGAACGTATCGAACATTGATAAATGATAAACAATCAGACGAATTCTAACTAAAATATGGAGTTCCACAAGGTACAATCCGTACTTGGACCATTATTATTTTTAATTTATTTACGTCCATTATCTCTATTAATTTCTAAATTTCCCCAAATTAAATTCAACATATTTGCTGACGATATTATAATTTACCTGATTCAACCACTGAAAAACAATGATAACTCATCTCTCATTAATTGCACTAATAATATACGCAACTGGCTAATCAATAACAATTTAATAATAAATATCGACAAGACACAACTGATTAACATTTCAAAAAATGTATCAAAAAATAAATTTCCTATATATTTAATTGATAATGTAATTGTTGAACCTTCTAATACCGTAAAATGCCTGGGTGTCATTATAGACGAACATATGCTTTTAGATAAACACTTACGATTTAATTCTAAAAAAGCATTTTATTATTTTAGTAAGGTCAAAAAAATAAGAAAATTAATATCATTTTATAATTTTAAATGATCTCTCAGTCTTATGTTATATCGCATTTAAACTATTGTAATTATATATATTATGGTATAACTAAATCTAAAATAAATTATTTAGATCATATATTAAGAATTATAGTAAGAATGATATATGGTTTTAAGCGAAAAGAACTTAATAGTATTACCGAATATTTAACATCACTAGGATGAAATGAGAAATTATTCAGCGTATAGAATACTATGTTTAACTTATACTGCCCTAAACGCTAAACAGCCGAGTTACCTTTATTATATTATTAAACTAAAGGAAAATACCCGCCGATTAAGATCTAGTAACAGTTTGCTACTATCAAATCAAAAATGTAATCTTGATACCTATGGTAAAATAAGATTTAGTGTTTTAGCGCCAGTTTTATGGAACAACCTTCCTCTACAACAACAACCTTCCTCTACATTTGCGAAGATGCAATTCCATAACAACATTTAAGAAGGCAGTGAAAAATGATTTACTATGCTTAACACGAGCTCTTGGATTGATCTTGTGATCTGCATCTGCGCGGATGTTCTATGACTACTCCGAACACATATGTATCTGCCCGAATGTCAGATTCCTATAACTGATTTGATTTTATCATTTAATTCACTTATTATATTATTTTACTCTCTTTAAAACACAAATGAGAACATAACTATTTGTTATTTTGTGTATAAATAAACTTTTTAATTCAATTTAATTCAATGGATGGCTGGATGGATGGATGGATGGATGCATGCATGGATGGATGTATGTATGGATAGATAGATATATATATATATATGTATGTATGTGTGTGTGGATGGATGGATGGATGTATATATATTAGGATAGATAGATGGATTTATATATATATATATATGGGCGTATTGATGCATATATAGATGAGCGAGGTATTAATAGATGAATAAAGAAATGAATAAAGAAATGAATCTTTGTAAAATTATTATAATACTTTTTTTAATTATAATAAAAATTAAATTTTAATCAAAATAGAAAAAAACAAAATATGCAAAAAATTGGCTAGGTTCTCTGGGTTTCCGTTTTACGGTAACTTAGGAATAAAAACTATAAAAATAAGCATTACCCTTTACATTACTACGATTCATAGGTTTACAACGATGTTTTCAGATTAAAAATTGATTCATAAGTTTTTGAGATTACTGGAAACACACACACACACACACACTCACACACACGTACACACACACAGACGCGGTTAGTTTTATATAATAGAAGATATAATTATCATACTTATTCTATATTATATAGTATACTATAAATATATAATATGTAATATTAATTTAATTATAATAATATAATAAATATCCTAAAATAATATGATAGTATACATACCATGCATTGCATTCTATTATAATCATTAATAAAGTTATACATATTTTAATCATTTTGATTATATGATTTTCTTAATTATGTGTATTAATTAGTTAATTATTATTATCAATTTTTTTAAAATTTATAAAATGTTACTATTTTTTTTATTATGTAAAATAATAAATATAAATATTAAATTTTAAATTAAATAATAATTAAATGTTAATTAAATATCGAGTAATTACTTGAAAAGTAAACTTAATGTAGATTTATAATAAAAAACTCTAATTCACAATAAGTACAAATATAACATATAATGAATGCACCTTCAATAATATTGTATATAGATCTATGTAGCCTATACGCCAAATATTGTGAAATTATTAATAATAATTAAATTAAAAAAATTATAAATTATAAATAAAATTAGGAAATATATAATTTATATAATATGTTTTAGTTGATCGCAATATATTTAAACTCATTGTTTAAATTTTAAATGGTACCGTTATTTAATTAATTTTAAAATTCTCGTAAATACAACATCGCCGTATAATAAAACATCGCCAACGATCACGTGACTTTATAAATTCATATAACTCGTTAAATATAACGTTAAACGACATGAATATTTACGTGGGTATAGAGTATATGCATATTCGTATTACACGTTAACATTAAATTATAATATTGTGAAACTATCGAGTATTTTGAATTTTAATATTTTTAAATTGAAAAATAAAAATATTATTATTAGTATGTTATTCTATCTATATTTAATTCTATTCGTTATAATGAAATTATACGTTATAATGAACACTCATTTTAAAAAAATTACACCAAGATATATTTAGTTGAAATATAAAGCCTAGTAGATGTTTAACAGTATGAACATAAAAAGCGTGATTTTGTATATTAAATTTACAATTTTCGAAAGTATTTAAAATAATTTCTATAATATTTCATCGCCATGAACTCGTGACCCTGTATGTGGACCTTTACATCACTATATTGTAAACAATATTTTTTAATTTTGAAAATTACCATTCGATGTTTTTATTCAAGTTAGTATATATTTCAAGTATCTTATATTATTTTATATTGAAAATATGTATTACACAAATATATTAATACATATATTAGGAATAGTTAATTTAATTATGCTTAAATTACATGATAATATTTCTATGAAGGAATTATATTATATTATTAATGGGAAATACTATATAGTGTTAATTTATTTTATATATTGGGATGGGTGTAATTTCTATTTAAATTTATAAACCATCGATAATCATAACAACATCTTAACAGAAAAAGTAGCATTATTTGTAAATATAAATATAGGAATTAATAAGTATAGGATAAATATAAGTAATAATAAGTATAAATATAGGAATTAATAAGTGATTGTATCAATTTATTATATCTAAAGATGTATATGTATATTAAATCAATTTTAAAGTTTTAATTTAATTAATATCTAAAATGTATCAACTTAAGTACCAATATAATATTTAATTAAAAGTGTAAAAATACATTATTGAATATCTATATTTTATTTTGCGTAATATTTTCAAATATTTTCTTTTTGTATTCAATGATTTGATCATGATTAATTGAACCTATATCCTCATTCTTTAAAAAATTTTCTGCATGCATTAATGTAAATAAACCACATGAACTATTATCTCTCTGAATCCCACCAGTTATGTTCTTTATAGTCCATTTATTGCTGGGATTCGAGTTATAGTCATATATCCTAGATAATAAATATTTGTTATAAGTAATAAGTATAAATAATTATATTATATATTAAAAAGTGATAACAATTATTCAGGATATTGCATAATAATTATACTAACATAACATGATGTATAGTATCCAAATTGTCCTTATTTAAACTATCTATTATAAACACTTTTTTTTTATATAATCTGCGACTAATAGACACCAATGAGAATTATTAATATTCACACCCATTATTACTAAATTTGTATCATCATTGAATTTACACTTAACATAATTAGAATTTTTCCAATGGGTAAGCATATAAGAATCAATATAATGACAATTATTTTTATATCGATTAATTAAAATATACAGATATGAATTAATAATCTGATCACCATGAATCAATCGATAATATACTTTCTTTATTAATTATATATGGACCTATCTTATATGTTTTATTTAAGCAATCTTTAAGATTTTTTAGTATATTAATCAGCTTATTTACAATTTTATTAAATTCTAAATAGGGTTTTAATTTAGATAAGTTAATTAAACATTTTATTATTTTTCCATCATCGCTATTTTTTATTTTTGCACAATTTCCCCTTATATCTGTGATTGTGTACTTACCTAACCACTTGGAATTCAATTTACAACCCTTTCTTTCACTATCTCTAGAATTTTTTTTTTAAAACGGTCATTCCAATTTCAAATGAATATGATTTTATTGATTTAGTTTGTTTTTTTTTTAAATCATTGATATACTTTTCTTGAGCTTTTCGGATATTATCATTTACAATTTCTTTTATTTTTATTCTAGACTTATTTTCTACCATAACAAACTGGTCAATATGTGTATTCAGTCTATTTACATCATCATTTATATCAAAATCATCTATAATTATTCTTTCATTTTGAGTAACATTGCTATCATTATTAAATTTTTTGTTATATTGTTACTATCATACATCATTACATTCATACTATCATTAATATCTATACAATTATCCTCTATTTTACTAAATTGATTTACAAAATTTGAATTAACATTCCATTCATGCTCACCGGATCCATTTATTTCATTAACAGTCATACTTTCATCTACCATATACACATTATCATTATCTTCTAATAATTCAACTGGTTCTTTCGCATTTCTATTAAATAATAAAAAAAATGGTGAAAATTTTGTACTTTTTTGTTTTTGAATTCTAATAGAAAATAATATTTTATCTAGGCATTCATCCCAATCATTCTTATTCTCATGCACACAATTTTTGCTTAATCTCATTACTATCTGACTATTCATTCTCTCACATAGGCCATTAGTCTGCGGGTGGTAAGCAGATGTAATTAATCTTTTTATACCAAAGTTTTTTGATAATGATTCATTTATCTGTAATACATATTAGAAATAGTTAAAGAATTTAATGATGTTATAATACATTATATTATAAACATATATTTATATAAACGGAATCATTAACTTAAAACATAATTTTTGTATTTAATATAAAAATAATTTGAAAAACAATAAATTTTAACATGCTCTTTTTGTAAATAATATTAACCTCACCCTAAAATGCCATTCACTTTTTTGTAATATCATAAAAATCAAATCTATAATCGAGTCAAAATAATATATATGATAGAAAGATAAAATAATCCAATGCAAAAAATAAATACTAAATAGATTTAAAAAAATATATAGCAAGCATTTTAATTAGGCATTATAAAATCATATAAAATAAATATCTATACATAGAATTTGAAACTTATCTATATACCTTATTAACAAATTCTCTTCCCTGATCACTAAGAAATTTATCAGGAGCACCGTATAGGTAGAAATATATTTTCAAAGCTCTGATTTAAAATTATCATATAAATACTTTATACCCATAATATATTTATATAATTTGTGTACTTATTATATGTACCTTGAAACATCTTGCGAGGTTTTTGATTTCAAAGGGAACGCATCGACCCATTTAGTGAAATAATCCACTACAGTTAAAATATATCTGCATATATTAATAATAAATATAAGTTTTATTATCTAATTTGAAAAATTAATATATTTAAATACAGTAATTTTTCCATTACTTATTTCCATTTTTAGTTGTAGGAAGTGGTCCAATTAAATCAACTCCTGCAAGCTCAAAAGGTTTTGAAACAATTATAGGTTTCATAACTTTCAATTGAGTTTTGGTATTTTCATACCGTTGACATTTTTCACACCTCTTTATCTTTATAAAATGATCACATAGTTTGTATATATATTTGAAATACATTATGTATAAATTATTTATATTTTTAATTATATATAACATATATCATAATCTAAAATTGAATTACAAATTTTAAATTTTTGTTATACGAACATAATCTCTTATAGTAACAGACATGCCTTTCCAATAATATCTTTCCGATATCTTGTTTATGGTATTTTCCCTACAATTATAATGAAAATACAATAGTAGTAGTCTTTACCAATCCTCTTGATATACTGTATAGCACTAACAATGAATTATATATTATACACAGCATATACCCATATATAAAACTAACATTCCAGAATGGCCACCGGATTGACTGGAATGAAAAGTTTCAAGAATCTCCAAAATCTGTTTCTCATTTTCTAATACTTTAACATCATGACTTATATTATTATACCATAATATTGATGTATCATATATACATTTATAAATGTTAATATACAATTATTTATGTATCAAATATAAAATATATTAATTATATATATATTTTTTAATAAAACCTTTAAGAAAATAGTGACTTTTTAATTTTTTTCCATTTTTAGTTTTTGTAAATCTTAAACATACATTCGTAATTTTTTCAAATACTATATATATATATATATAGTATTTGAAAGTCGAAATATCCTCTCAGTTAATGATATATGTGAAATTGTATAGAATGCCACAATACACCCGACAAAACCTTGTTCTAATGATGGACACCTAAATTAATCATTACATTTAATAAAAATCAAAATTCAAAAATAGTAGTTATATGTGTTATTACATAATATATAACTGACAAATTATGTACATCATAAGTTAAATATTAAAAATGTCATTGTTGATTAAATGCATAAATACATAAATAACATAAATGCACTTATTATATGGCCGTTATTCAGCGTCTCTCTCCAATTCGATGAAATGGATACATTAAATAAAAAGTTGATAAATGTCAATTGATTCATTTGACCATATTAATTAATTTATATAAATATATAATAATTTATAATATTTACATTTATTATTTATAATATATCATTTATTTTTTAATTTTGTATTTGTAATCAAGTACAGATATCCGAAACAATTAGAGAATCGCCACAAGAATAAAATTATTTAGAGTATAATACTAAGTATAATACTTATTTTATATTATATAGTATGCTTTTTTGTAAGTTTAATATTTAAACTATATAACCTATATATTATATAGTATACAATTTTAGTAAGTTTAATATTTAAACTATAAAACCTATATATTATATAGTATACTATTTTAGTAAGTTTAATATTTAAACTATAAAACCTATATATTAAATAGTATACAATTTTAGTAAGTTTAATATTTAAACTATAAAACCTATATATTATATAGTATACTATTTTAGTAAGTTTAATATTTAAACTATAAAACCTATATATTATATAGTATACTATTTTAGTAAGTTTAATATTTAAACTACAAAACCTATATATTATATAATATACTATATTAGTAAGTTTAATATTTAAACTATAACACCTATATGTTATATAGTATATTATTTTAGTAAGTTTATAAATGATAATAAATGATATGGTGATAAATTTTAACAAATTATGTTTCCTGGGGTAATTTATGAATATAAATTATACTACAAAGTTTCATATAATTAAGTTAGATATAATTTGGTCTTTGAAATATTAAAATTGATTAAATTTAACAAAAGTAATGATAATTTATTAATTATAAATGTATAATATACACAATTTTAATCGATTTAAAGAAAATATGTTGTTATAATTATATACCTCATATAAATAGATATGTTTATAGATTAAGATATTTATATTATATATTATAAATAGTATGTAAGTTAATAAAATATAACAACAATAGATATGTAAATATCTAGATAAGTAAATATATATTATAGATGTTATATATAATAGCTATAGATGATTCAATGGTTCATTCTACCTCAACCTCAACTTTTGTTGTCAGCAAAATGCATCCTTGAGATATTTGGCATGTAAGAGATGTTGCGCAATTTGTTGCTAGACAAACAATGGCTTACCTGGCACATCGGATTTATAATCATGAATATGATAGCAATATTATTTTTAAATATTGTTTTTAATTTCTTACATTATCAAACAGTTTATATTCTGATAGGCCATTGAATATGAGAACAGCTTATTGAATAAATGTATCCAAAAACTTGATATTATTTAATTTAGTGTTCTATCGTCAATGCAATCTTAACAAGATCTCATTTCCATGGCAACATCAGCAAAAGAAGGCATATCAAAAATGTATCCTCTTCATGGATATTATTCACAACTAGATCTAGCAGTAGTTTCCCCTCATCTATTAGTATGACTGCAAACTCTACTAATATATCAGAGTATACTAGTCCGTTGGACAGTGTATATACTAATACAGCATACAGGAGAAACAGGATACATTGTCTAATTATTGTATAATAAATCACTGCCATTCGAAATTTTTTTAACTATGTTATAAAAAAGATCTACTTACGATGAGAATTTGGTCATGTTCTATATATTAATAATATGAAATAATTAAACCTCTTATAGAGGTCACAAAATAAAAAATAAAATATTTTAAATTATAATAAACATTACATTTTGTATGATATTTTACTTATATTTGTATATCAGATTATATTTGTATAATAGTTTAAGATATTTAATAAAGTAAGTATAATAAACTGTTACAGAATATCATCTAAAAATCCATAATAAGATACATAGTTAGTCATCCCTAGTTATATTTAATTTGAAAAAGGTGCCATATATTGTATTTTATAAAAAATTAAAAATAATTCCTATGTTTATAACAGCTATTTACGGATTATTTTTTTGCTTTAATGTGCTTATTTTTATTTTTTATATTCTATTAATTATATAAATAATATTGCATATAAACTGTTTTTTTAATATATAAAATTAAAATAATATTTATAAAATGTATATTATGAATTTTTAATTATTGTATTATTTATAAATAGAAGATAAATAGAGCCTATTGAATAGTGATACTATATTACAATTTAAATCATTTCAATATAAATATTGTAAATTAATAACATTTATACAAGTACTCTTTACAATGTAACGTGTTTAACGCCTATATATGTATCAAGAATTTAACACTTTCGATATAAAATTCGTCATTTATAACTACTAACAATATATTATAGTATAATGAATTGTTACATTTTTATATGTAATATAAATAGTAAACATATTTAGTTATTATTATAAGAATCTACATATAAGCTTATATTTATAATACTGAATTTGTTTATTACATAAGCTATAATTCAAGTCACGAGTTTACTCATTGTATAGATGGATCAATGGGTTATGAATTGTGAATTATTATCATGTGATTAAAAACAACCATTTGTTTTGTTTAAGATTTTAATTAGTAATTTAATTTATTTAATCATGGAGTAATTTAATATATTATATTATAGATTTATATATATAAAAATAATATATGATATTATATCATTTTAAAACAATATATTATCATAATATTTTATAATTTATAAAGAATTTTACAAATATCAAACATTAAAATTTTTCAAAATTAATTAAAAAATATGAGCCATTTATTGTACGCTATGACATGTCTTTATATTCATATTTAGATTAATACTAATAAATGCTACTTATAATATTTGATAAAAAATAAAAACTAACAATATGGTTTTGAAAAAAATCCTGATTTATTTTGTAGGATTTTGATATATTTTATAGAATTAATTATTGGTCCAAATTTGAATACAATTAAAATTAAATGTTTAAAAGATTAAATATATCTATAATAAAATATATTGATATATATTTATTTATAATTATCATAAATATAGTGATTTATATTAAAATTCATATAAGGAATAAGACCCGGTAAAAATTCGTACAAGTTAGCTATGCCAAAAAATAACCGAATAGAATTGCTTAATTTGTATGCATGTTTTAATATGAATTACAATGTTTATGATAATTATTAATAAATATATACTAATATATGTTTAGTTTTTTTATTGAGATATACGTATTCATTCTAATATGTGTAAATATTATTTGTATGATTAAGTATATAAAATACGTGAATTCACCACCAGTATCACCACCACCTTAAAACTATAATAATGTGTTAAATAGGATATTTACAACATATCCTATAATATGAAGAAATATGATATAGTATTATACCTTCTATATGATCGAATTACCTTCCATATATGGAAGTATACTTGTGTATTCGTATGTTTTTTATATATTCAATCATACAATTAATATTCACTTATATAAAAATAATAAAATACATATATGTATTACTATAGTAATACAAAACTAAAAGCATTTAATAAACATATAATTAATATTCACTTATATAATTATAATTACATATCAATAAAAAAATTAAAATATTTAATAAACAATAATAATAACATATATGAGAATTATAGATGAATTAAATATCAATAAAAAATATCTAATAAACATACAATTCATATTTATTTATATAAGTATAATAAATTACAAATCAATTAAACACTAAAAACATTTAATAAACATAAAATAATAATAACATATATTAGAATAATGAATTACATATCAACTAAAAACTAAAACATTTAATAAACATACAATAATAATAACATATATTAGAATAATTAATTCAATATCAATAAAAAACATTTAATAGACATACAATTAATATTCATTTATAATAAATTATTATGTACAATAAATTACATATCAATAAAAAACTAAAACCATTTAATAAACATAAAATAATAATAATATATATAAGAATAATGAATTGCATATCAATAAAAAACTAAAAACAATTAAAAAATATATAATTAATATTCATTATATAAGAATAATGTATTACATAGCAATATCAAACTAAAAACATTTATATTACTAAAACATTATTATTATCACAGATATCAAATAATATTACATTTTATATCAAAAGTATGCCAAATGAAAGAGGGAATAGATACTTTATATGTGGACAGAAAGAATTGATCAGTTTACAAAAGTCAACAATTTGTGAATGCATGATAAGTAAGTAACTAAACTATATCTAGCTCCCACTATAAATATATAAATATATATATTTATGTATCAATCAATCCATTCTCCCCCTCTCTTCACCTTTCTCTATATTCATACATCCATCCGTCTATATATATATGTCCGTAATTATCTATCTTAAACTTACATGCATGTAATAGGTAAAAAATTGTAAAAACAATAGATACTTTTTACGGTCCTGCAAGAAAAAATCTCTTTTTAAATTTTAAATTAATTTATTCCAAAATAATTATATAAAACTTATTATTTTAATCACTCAGTTGCTAGTAAATTATTTAAATATTATATTTAATTGATCATTATCTTCATACTAAAAAACATTCTTTTATCTTAATCTTCTAAATAATGATATTATATACACATCGGAGGGACTTATTGATATATATATATATATATATATATATATTAATTGTTATATAAATGTAATCATAATATTATATAATATAATTTGAGTACTAAAATCACAGCGAGGGCGCAACGAGAGCCGACGTTGTAGTTAATTCGATAATTTAGATTTTTCCCCCTAATATAATTTGAAAATAAAAATCACATTATCGTACCGAGGCGAGCTCAGCGAGCCGAGCCGATGGTAAAAATCCCGCGAAACGCCCTAAAATTAACGGGCGTTAAAAAACTCCGATTTAGGGGTAGGGACGAAAATCGCGATTTTAAAATCGCGTTCTTACTCGAAAATGTCTTTAGAGTAGAAAATTCCGGGTATTGCGTAATCGTCGCCACTTCTTTGTATTATGGGTAAATCCCCGAAAAGTTTCTAAACTACGAAATACCGAACGATGATGGTAATAGAGGATACGTTTTTCGCGTTTTAGAGAGAAAAAAATTAATTTAAAAAATTTTATTTTCGACCATTTCGAAAAATTCCAAAAACCATCTACTAGACGAATTAAAAAATATTTCGAGCTCCGATATATTTTTCCGAATCGTATTTCGGTAATAGATCTCGAAATCGGAAAAAATAGCGAAATGAATCGATTTTAGAAAATCGCCGAAATTAAAATTTTCTAAATATTTTTCGTTTTTAAAACGAATTTTCCTAAATAACTATAGTTATATACGCGGTATACCGCGATTTCGAAGTTGCCGTTTATTTTAAAGGTATCGGATAATAGATAATATATTTATAAAAAAATTCGATACGTAAATATTAATTATACGCCGAATATATATATATATATATATATATATATATATATATATATATATATATATATATATATATATATATATATTCTCGGTCTAATGAATTCCCAACGTTAAATTTTAATATGCCGCATATGGACATCGAATTTTATAGCTAGGTAAAATTTAGAATTTCACAATTCAACTCGCTAAATTTTAAAAGTATATACCCTACCGTATACGCGTTGATTCGATATTATAAAAAGTAGAACATATAAACTGTACTAACCCCGACATTAAATATAAATTAACCCTTTTTCCAGCGGTAGTTTTTGGCTGGTAGGAATCACTAGATTTACGTGTTTTTAATTTTTTTACTACGGTCAATAAAATAGCTCATAACTCGGTAAACATTAATATAATGAATATAAAAGTATCAATAATATTAAATAAAACATAAATATACATATCATAGTATATTTTATAATTAAAAACAATACATTTCAGGTATATCATAAGTATGTAAAAAAAAAATTAATTATCTGGTTAAATTTACATAATATTATTTTACTAATATTTATATTCAATTAAAGTAGATACATATCTAGTAAAAGTAATAGATAATATAATAATCTTTACAGTAGTTTTTAAATTTAATTAAAATAATAAATATAGCAACAGTTATGTTATATAAACGGCACCGTATATTACGTCCGATTAAATTTGTAAAAATATTACTTTCTAAATTTATTATCGCATGGATTATTTAATTTCTCATAACTTATGAACCATTGACATTTCCTATATAAAACCAAAACTCACATTAAAGATATCTAACTACTACACAACACTATAAAATCTATTTAATTTCTAAATAAAATACTAATTTAATATATTCATATAAACTATTTTTTAAAGAATATTTTTCAATATAATATTATAAGAAAGTAATGTATTGCTATTTTACCAAGTTAAATATATAAATTGGGAATATATATATATCAATTAAAAGTTTTCAACCACAATATCATATAATGTGTCATCTGATGACAAATCATTATTAGGATCTAATAAATCAGAAAAATCATCCATTTTAAAAATTAATAATCGAAAAGGTCGCCTTTGTTTATAGCTGCTTTATATAGACATATACGAACTATTTTCTTATGTTTACTTATTTTTGAAAATAACTAAATCCTATGTCTTAAGAGGTGGACACACTGAAAAAGCCCGTCGTTTTACGCGTCGTTTTTCCGATCGGAAAAACGTAAAATATAAAAATGGATTTAGAGGTGTCCACATTGAAAACGCTAGCGTTTTAAAAATTTGGCGTTTTACAAAGTTTTACTTTTACAAAGAAAGTAAAATGTAAATAATTATTTAAAATTGTTAAGGATGAGTCGGAGAGAAAAAAATAAGAAAAGGAATTCACTGCTAAAATTATTATATATAAATCGCCTAAGAAGAAGAAAAAGGAGATTATGGTCATACGAGTGGCTATTAGATAGAAAAAATAAATATGCAGGAGCCTCAAATTTGTTAAAAGAACTAGAAAAGGAACAACCAAATGAATTTATAAATTTTGTCCGAATGACTCCTAATCAATTTCATTATTTGGTCAATCATATTAAGCCCATAATTAGGAAAAAAAATACAAATTGGCGAAAATGTATAGATGTGGAGACGAGGCTAGCAATAACTCTTCGATTTCTAGCAACAGGTTAAACTAACATTAAATAAAATAAGAAAATTTAAATAAAGTTGTCAAGTTGCTGTTTACAATTTTATTAGCCCTTTATATTTAAAAAGTGTGTAGAACAATATACATTATATTTTTAAACTTCTGTATATATTATTTTTATTGATTAAAAATTATACAATTATAATAGGATTATGACAAAAAAATACCAATAGTATATATATATATTTATAATATTAATTATTTAATTTTAATCATTTTTAAGATAAAATACTATTTATAGTAATAATATAAGTATATTATTAAGTATTACATATTATATTTATAATAGGATATCAAATCAATTATATTCCATATAAAAAAGACCAAATTGTTTAATAAAATAAGAAAAATTTAATATTCAAAATCAAGAATGATTTTTATGTTGAAACTTATATCACTAACTAATACACATTCAGGTAATTCTTTCAGGAGTTTGAAGACTACCTTTAGAATTGGACATTCAACAATAGGATTAATTGTGAAAAATACTTGTGAAGCTCTATGCTCTTCACTCGGTGCTGATTGTTTAAAACTACCAAGAACCATTGAGGAGTGGGAAGTTATTTCAGCTAAATTTGAAAGTAGGTGGGATTTACCTAATTGTATCGGGGCATTGGATGGTAAACATGTGAATATAGATATAGGAAATGCGGGATCAACATTTTACAATTACAAAGGACATAACAGTATTGTGCTGATGGCACTTGTCGATGCGAATCGCAGATTCATATATGTTGATATAGGGTGTAATGGCAGAGTAAGCGACGGTGGGGTTTGGTCAAATTCTAGCCTTTCTGAATTATTGATGGATGAGTCGAACCCTTTGAATATACCGCCATTAAAACAGCTTCCTGGACGTAATATAAAAATTCCCTATTTTATTGTAGCTGACCAAGCATTTCCATTAAAACCATATATAATGCGGCCCTATCCATCAAGAAATCTCGACAAGAAAAAAAGAATTTTTAACTATAGATTGAGTAGAGCGAGAATGAATGTCGAGAACGCTTTTGGCATCTTATCTTCTAGATTTCAATTTTTAAAAAAATCGTTACATTTTAAACCTGCTCAAGTAGATTTATTTGTACTAACTGCTTGTTGTTTGCATAATCTACTCGTAAAAGAAATAGACATAAAAAATATTAATTTAGAAACAATGGATGGAATATCACACCTCGCCCCAAATGCAAGTAGTAATGTTGCAATCAATATAAGAAATGAAATTGCAGATTATTGTTCAACTAATGGTAGTGTGGGTTGGCAAGAACAAGCTATATAATATAAATACATAAATATTCACAAATTTAATAATCTATTATCGATAATTATGCAGTTTATTCTAGGGATGTTTTTAATTAATATCTGCAAATTATTCATAAAAAAATCATTTTAGAATTTAATATAAAAAAAATTTATTTCAATTATTTCAAAATAGAATCCTTAAAAAATAAGGATTTGACGGTAACAGTAGATTTGTGTGCGCCGCTTGGTCGATTAATCGATAAATATGAGGTTAAAATCTAAAGATACCTCAGATATTCTTAAAATATTATCTGAAAAAACATTTGACTTTATTCAAGAGATAAATATAAAAGAGAAAAGCACTTAATTAATTGTAATTGTAATTAATTACATGCTTTTCTTTTTTATATTCATCTCTTGAATAAAGTCAAATGTTTTTTCAGATAATATTTTAAGAATATCTGACGTATCTTTAGATTCAACCGCATATTTATCGATTAGTTGACCAAGCGATGCACAAAAATCTTCTGTTGCCGACTGATCCTTATTTTCTAAGGATTCTAGTTTATTTAATATTTCTTCATCTAGATTTATATTCTTTTTTCTTTTTCCAAGTTTTCTAAATTTATCACTGAATCTGTATAAATATTATAAATATGATATGAATTTAGAAACATAGTATATACACAATAACACATGCTATAATTATTAAAATACCTCTGCGATAAGTGTGGTTTAGAAAGGGCTAGCTGTGATGTACTTGGAGTCGACTGAATAGAGTCTGGTGTTACGCAACTCAAAATCTGTGGATCCGAATCTACTGGGCTCGATATTATATCAGAACATTCTGTTTCAGAGATTACTCCAGATTCTGATTCGAGGATTACTCTAGCTACCGATAGCGGAGATCCTGGTTCTGCCACTTCTACAATATTAAGTAACTGTACCTCTTTATGTATAAATAATAAATTTTTTAAATACTATTTATTATTAATTATTATTAAAGTGAGATTAATACAGATTATTAAATATACTTATTAAATACAAACTCTCTGAAATATTATAAATATCCGAAGAAATAGTTGTTCGATTTTCTAAAGTTTCATTAAGAAATTTCATGTCTAAGTAATTATATATTGATATGTTTAATAAAAATTATATAGCGGATATAATACTTTAAAATATTTACAATATATTTGGATAATATATATAAATATTATAATAATTTTATATATTATAAGGCATACATGAAATAAACTTGTTTATAAACAAATATCTTGTTTATTTGTCTAACCATCGTAATATTGCCATGTTGGATATTCAACAGAATCTTCAACTCCATTCCCACTTTTCTCTTGATTATATTTTTCTTTATTATATTTATTTTTAATTTTTTATAATAATCGCGAGTACTCTTCCATTTTGTTTTAACCATATTTTCTATAGGAAAAATTATATTTTAATTAACTAGTTTGGTTCTATAAATATATTTAGTAATTCGTTAAATTAGGGATATTATTCTAGAAATATATGTGTATATCTATATCATACTAATTTTATATTAATATTGAGTATATTTATATATTCTATTTTAATAATAATATTTTCTTAATTATTTCTTAATTTAATTTATATCTTATATTAATTATTATTAATTATAATAATTTCTAAATTAATAAATATATTGAACATATATTAAATATTCTAATAATCAATTATTAAATTAACTAAATAAACCTGTAATATTCATTTCATTTGCTATATGAGCAATATCTTTTGTCCTCTTTATCCGATTACTATATAAGCTATCTGATACATTCCATATTGATTTATGTAATCGGATAAGTTGGATAAATTTACCTATATCCATACTTATTTGAATTAAATTTATATATTAAATTAATTAAATAATTTAAATTAAATAATAAGTGTATCACGAGGAAAGGTGAAAGTTCATTACGCCAGCTTTTTACGCTTGTAAATTGAACATGTTCTATGCCAGCGTAAAAATTAAACACGGCGTAATTCCGCGTCTTTTTTGGCGGGAATCGAATTCCGATCGGAAAAACGACGCGTAAAACGACTGGCTTTTTCAGTGTGTCCACCTCTTTAGAGTTCGTCCGTATCTTACTTTTACTAAATCGAGCTTCGAGATAATCGACGTTATATTTTTATATATTTTTTAAAATAAAAATTTGAGAATCTCGAGTAAATCGATGAGTCACGCATTTCGATGAATCACGCAGCGCTCTCAATCTCTATATACGTATATAGTAATGTATAGGCGATAATATGCTAGCGTAAACTTTAATATGAATTTAAATTTATGTATTATTTATGATATATTAAATGCACTATATACAATACTATAACAATTACTCCCATCATACATTTGTATAGGTGTTAAACATGTTAGTTTGACACCTTTGTTTATGAATTATTATTATATATTATATGATATACTATTATATGTATCGATATATGCGAACGTGGTCATATATATGTATTATGTTGGGTGTGGTCATTATTCTATATATTACATAAAGATTGTATGACAAATAGTGCCCCCTATATATTTTCTATTGATAATATTGTGAAAATGCATATTTGTTACAATATTAAAATTTGTCATACTATTTGTATATATTTGAAAATATCTAAGTTAAGAAAATTAAATATGAATTGAGATCAATTAAAATCTATTTGTAAATTATACAAATTATTAAAATGGTATTTGTAAATAAACCTACTATACATTTCACAACCTTTCTTGCAAATGCCTTTATGGAATGCGTTCTTTGTATACTTTTGATTTCCATCTTCTTACCAAGTTGCGTTCAATGACCCTCAACGTAACATCTAGGCTAATTATATTTGGTAGTAATTGACTATTCGCTATTTATAAGACCCACTATTATTTTATAGATACATATGGTTTTTGCATATATTACATATGTGGCCAGTGGCCGTTATAGCGATATATCATATGCAATTTTGAAACCTATGTACTTTGGAAACTTTCACAAATAATAAGTTATTTTAAAGTTTTCTATATTAATTTATATATAGTAAATGATCTTGATAAATGAGCATACACCAAAAGTGAATATAATTCATTGATATCTAGTTTATATTATTATGTAGTAAAAATTAATTTAAAATACAAGTAAATTATATTATAATCTAATATTAGTATTATTATAATATCATATTAGTAATATTATAATCTATTATATTTATATTTGTACATTTTATTGTGTCGTAAGGGTTATGCATCGATAACGCCTACGTATGCACAACATTGCCAATAGTTTGCGGGTTCTTTATACTCGCATTTCGCTTATTTCAATTTTACTATTTCCATTATTTGCAAATTTTCATTTTAATATTTATATGTTTATAAACATGCAAAAGTAACAGATTTTTTATTGCATTCAATATATAATAACTCATATGTATTATACAGCATTTTAAAATTAATATATTGTTGTAATATATTGTTTATTATCTTATAGATAGTAAGGTCTCTTTACAAAAGCAAAAGCCTGTTTTGATATACTAAATAAAATATATTGGAGTAAGAAAAATTATTTTTATAAAATTTTATAAAACAAATATATTATAGCTTTAATAAACTCTACTATTATTATTATTCATCGAGATATTATAATATATCTATTGAGAATGCATTATGTTTAAATACAAAGAATGACATATGAAGCTTCCATAACGACCATAAATTTATATTTTTCAGGAAAATTGTAAATCTATGCATATGAAACTTATTTTTAAAATATATTTTATACATAGTAATTAACCAAAAAAGAAAACAATAGAATATATAATACACAGCATAAAAAATACTCATATTTGTATATATATATACAGATAAGTTTACTACGTAACTACTTTTGATATATTGTTGATCTCCTATAGGAGATTTAAATGACATCCTATATAATATAAATTACATTTCTTGTAGCATCTTTATATAAATATATTTTAAACATAGTAATTATATATAGATATTAAATTTATTAAAATTTGATTCTTCATTATGGCCATATTTTTCAACAGTTGATCATAATTATATATAAAAAACATTCAAACGAGAAAGAAGATAGGATTCGCGATTTCCTGATCTTCCATAAACTAAATATATAGTTATGTATGGATGGAACTTGAAAAATCTTATATCTGGATATTAATATAAATGAAGATTTATTAAGATATTAATACGTCAGATATGAAGTTTATTGTTACAAAAAAGGAAGTTTACATTAAAGATCATTTTTAGAAAATATAATATTATAATATCCAATTATCTTGGGTAATCTTGAGTAATATGTTATGTATTAATTATATCGTAATTAATACATAACATTACTGCTAATACTATTATTATTCTACTATTAATACCAACTCTCCCACTACAACTACCACATTCACTACCACTATTACTACCACATTCACTACCACTATTACTACCACATTCACTACCACTATTACTACCACATTCACTACCAATATTACTACCACATTCACTACCACTATAACTACCACATTCACTACCACATTCACTACCACTATTACTACCACATTTACTACCACTATTACTACCACATTCACTACCACTATTACTACCACATTCACTACCACTATTACTACCACATTCACTACCACTATTACTACCACATTCACTACCACTATTACTACCACATTCACTACCACTATTACTACCACATTCACTACCACTATTACTACCACATTCACTACCACTATTACTACCACATTCATTACCACTATTACTACCACATTCACTACCACTATTACTACCACATTCACTACCACTATTACTACCACATTCACTACCACTATTACTACCACATTCACTACCACATTCACTACCACTATTACTACCACATTCACTACCACATTCACTACCACTATTACTACCACATTCACTACCACTATTACTACCACATTCACTACCACTATTACTACCACATTCACTACCACTATTACTACCACATTCACTACCACTATTACTACCACATTCACTACCACTATTACTACCACATTCACCACAACTATTACTACCACATTCACTACCACTATTACTACCACATTCACTACCACTATTACTACCACATTCACTACCACTATTACTACCACATTCACTACCACTAGTACTACCACATTCACTACCACTATTAGTACCACTATTACTACCACTATTACTACCACATTCACTACCACTATTACTACCACATTCACTACCACTATTACTACCACATTCACTACCACTATTACTACCACATTCACTACCACTATTACTACCACATTCACTACCACTAGTACTACCACATTCACTACCACTATTACTACCACTATTACTACCACTATTACTACCACTATTACTCCCACTATTACTACCACATTCACTACCACTATTACTACCACATTCACTACCACTATTACTATCACATTCACTACCACTATTACTACCACATTCACTACCACTAGTACTACCACATTCACTACCACATTCACTACCACTATTACTACCACATTCACTACCACTATTACTACCACATTCACTACCACATTCACTACCACATTCACTACCACTATTACTACCACATTCACTACCACATTCACTACCACTATTACTACCACATTCACTACCACTATTACTACCACATTCACTACCACTATTACTACCACATTCACTACCACTATTACTACCACATTCACTACCACTATTACTACCACATTCACTACCACTATTACTACCACATTCACCACAACTATTACTACCACATTCACTACCACTATTACTACCACATTCACTACCACTATTACTACCACATTCACTACCACTATTACTACCACATTCACTACCACTAGTACTACCACATTCACTACCACTATTAGTACCACTATTACTACCACTATTACTACCACATTCACTACCACTATTACTACCACATTCACTACCACTATTACTACCACATTCACTACCACTATTACTACCACATTCACTACCACTATTACTACCACATTCACTACCACTAGTACTACCACATTCACTACCACTATTACTACCACTATTACTACCACTATTACTACCACTATTACTCCCACTATTACTACCACATTCACTACCACTATTACTACCACATTCACTACCACTATTACTATCACATTCACTACCACTATTACTACCACATTCACTACCACTAGTACTACCACATTCACTACCACTATTACTATCACTATTACTACCACTATTACTACCACATTCACTACCACTATTACTACCACATTCACTATCACTATTACTACCACATTCACTACCACTATTACTACCACATTCACTACCACTATTACTACCACATTCACTACCACATTCACTACCACATTCACTACCACTATTACTACCACATTCACTACCACTATTACTACCACATTCACTACCACTATTATTACCACATTCACTACCACTATTACTACCACATTCACTACCACTATTACTACCACATTCACTATCACTATTACTACCACTACTTCTGCTAATACTATTACATCCACTACTATTATTATTATCAATACATCTAACTTACTGCATCTACTAATAAACTGCTACTATTTATTTGTTAAATAGATATTAATATCAAATATAGATTAAATATAATTTTAATATGTATATAATATATCTGGAAATTTCTTGTTAAATCGTGGAAATCTGTGATTGTTTATCTGGTATGCACATGAGTATATCATAGATAAATTAATTAAAGTTGAATAAAGCATATAGAAGAAACTACTAGACAATGAAATGTCTGTAGAATATTTCATATAATAATGCACTGTACAAATCAAGATCATTGTAATTTGTATGATACCTGTAGTATAGGTGTATCGATAATTATATCAATACTGTAATATTTAAATATAATAATATAAATGTGTTATAATATTTTAATATAAGTATATACTTTTAACATGGAAAGTTTAAATAATTAATATATCAGCTTAATATTGTATATAATATAATATAATTGTAATATATTTTATTCTAACCTATACAAATTCCTAAAACCATTGTTGTTATTAATAGATAGTACTTCGATATTATTCGCATGCACACGTAAATTAATAGTACAAATACTAATAACAAATACATATATAACAAGGGAAATACCAATGTATTCATTGTGCCCAGTAGATCTAAGTAAACAATTTAAAATCATCATTTACATTATCTAACTATTATTAATATCATTATTAGTAATAAATATTATTACAATCATTATTGAATAATAATATATATGTATGATATGTAATGTAAAACACAAAATGTATTTTTTATGTGTATTTTGAAAAATCAATTTTATATAATATTCTAAAACTGAAAAAATCATGACTAAAATATATCCTATTCAGGTTGGAATAAGAAAATGGAATGTCGCTAATCAAAGTTTAACCATGATTCTAATTGTTAGACATATTACATCAAATATATAGTGTTACACAGATCATGGATAAGTATGTATAAGATCCTCATATCGTATCGGGTTCGATAATTTATTTCTGAATTACTAGTTATCTGCTATACAGTTTTCGCCTGAAGAATATGTAACCTTACAGATTGTGTTCTATGTCCATTCATGTATTCTCACATATATGAATCCATATTAAATACTCACCCGCTATATTCGACATCGGGTCAAGTATATATAATATACGACATGAATGAGCATTGCTATAATTTATAATAAAACATCTAAAGAGGTTATCTATAGTTGCATATGCGCAATTCAATTTTCTAATCTTGAAATTTAGTGGTGTAGAAATCTCCATTAGTATATAGGCATTTCTACAGTACTCTCTACATTACTCTATGTTGTGATTAGCTAAGTAAATGTATCTATCGAATGTAATTACTATATCGAATGTAATTACTATATCGAATGTAATCTCTATATCGAATGTAATTACTATATCGAATGTAATTACTATATCGAATGTAATTACTATATCCAAGAAAAGAGTTGCAGTCAGATCCAGACAAAATATAAACAATTAAAGAAATAACTGCACAGTTATATAATACATAGGTACTTCGTCATGTATGGGACAATTATTATCGTACTTATAAATAGAAGCACGATTTACTAAAAGAAAAATAGTAATTCAATTAGACGGAGTCTCATGAAACAAAATACCAGAAAGTTAAGAATCTATTATAAAATAAGACACAACTCGCATATGGCGATCCTGGAATAGGAAAACTATTCAAGTAGATATTTATGGTAAAGGTGATAAAGGCTCAGTTTTAAAGGCGCAGTGTTAATGCAGAATGTAGACCAATTGCCTGTGTTTTGAAATCATAAACCGAATATGACATTTATAATAACTTGTCGTCGTATTCGAATGCCTTGAGGTCAACACTATTTCATTAGCAAATAATGTTAGATTAAATCCGATCTCCTTCCTTTATTATCTTAAAGAAAACTAAAAAAAATTACATCATATTTTATTTCATATTCAACACAATGATATAACACTTTGCGTATGTAAAACTAGTATGGAAACAGCTCGCATTTACTGATATGCTCTCGATATAGCCAAAAGAATATAATGACCCGATCCAGTTTTATAT
Organism: Osedax frankpressi; assembly: GCA_964035775.1. Taxonomy (NCBI): domain Eukaryota; kingdom Metazoa; phylum Annelida; class Polychaeta; order Sabellida; family Siboglinidae; genus Osedax; species Osedax frankpressi. Next base: position 34,600,213 of record OZ038315.1, on the reverse strand, counting down.
CTATGCAACAGCATGTAGAAATGAACTTACTATTGTAAATGGAGTTAATATTAAAGGTAGTCAAATAGTAATTCCACTAGCAGACCTACACAAAAAATATGAGAATTACATATTTATCATCTTAGTGTAGTCAAATAAAAACCAATCTCATAGTAAGACATTACAAAACATGTTTACATTATGAACCTTAATAACATTAGTAATGTTTCAATCGTATATATTTACAATTATTTCCATGGTATTACATCAGGTCAGATTTATTCGAATATGATAAACACAAATATTTTATAATTTCAGCTTACTTAAGTAAATTCATTTTCGTTCGTGAACTACTTTCGATAACATTCCGATGTGTTATTTGAGTTTTAACAGAAATCTTACACGAACATGAAATTCAAGAACAGTTATTAGTCGAATATGGTCGGCAATATCCGTCACAATAATTTCGATATTTTGGGATTGTGAAAAATCTACAAAATATGCCAAAGATTCGTTGACTTATCTCATGATTATTAGATTTAGTGAAAGAGAAGTTTTATCCGTAAAAAACGATATCAAGAAACTAACTTTCCCGATACATCAATATTACTACGTAGCGCTAAACTGGCATTCCACATTATCCTGTAGAATCACTGTACGGCAGAAATATACAAACTACGATTTAATGCCAACTATTACAGTATCCAAAGGAAAACATCAAAATCTAACAACTCAATTTCTCCATTATTTTCAAAACAAGTCATAAGTCAATAATAGCAATGGAACTTCGCAAAACTTGAAACCAATGGAGGAAAATAACACAATTCGCATAATTAATACTTCTACCAATTGTTTACATCCAACTACAATCACTAGAAATAACTTATAGCCTGATTTATATATCGGGCAAATATTCAAGGATAAAACTGTTTATCCTAGAAATCACGGGATATCCGTTATATGATCAACCACGTATAACGAATAACTTTAACGAAAACAAAAACTTAAATGATTAACCGATACATTTGTCCACTAAGTATAATCACCGTATCCGAATCGTACTTACCGTACTCCCAACTATCTCATAATCAGATCAATCAGCTTATTTTATGTCCCACGATTATATCTGATTCAGGTGAGCCCGTGTATCCAACCATATGCTACTGTTTATCCATTAATAAGATTAGATAATTTCTCATTCACAAAACAAACATAAATCATAATCGTTTGTCATCAAAGGGTCCCGATCTAGATCCTATCATATTCTCTTCGTAAATTACCCATAGATTAAATACAACATAAAAAGTAGTTCAATACAAACAACCGTTATTTATTTATGTATTGCTCATACTAACAACAATACTTAAAGTAGTGAATTCGGTTTTCATAGTGAATATTCTTTGAGTTAATCCATTAGTAGAAAAACCAACTTGTATGGCCTGAAGCATTATTGTATACTTTTTTTTATCTCAGGTTCTTTATTCATACCACTGACGTATATAGTTTCTATTATCCAGCATTATTATCTACGAAGTCTTTTGTAGACAATCGTTCGTAATATAAAAACAACACTGATATCAATTTTGGTGAATATAACATCCCCACATTATGCATATCTAAAATAACAGTTTATATATCTCTATAAAATCTAATATTACAAACCTTATCTCCAACCCATATACTAAACCACAAGATCTATATTATAATTACAGCCTTGCTCTGAATTAATTGTATCCCAACTCGCCGAGTGTTTTGTGATAATTGCATTGTAAAGTTTCCTATTTAGTCACCAAATCCTACAACAATTACCCTATAACAATTATACCGTTACGCAAATTATATTTTACTACCGAATACATTACGGATCACCGTACCTCTGGGTTTGGGTAATAATTAGTAATTAGTAATAATTATTATTACTAAAAATAATAATTAGTATTGATTCAAATTATGTTAATTTAATAATAATACTAATATATTGAAAATATTACTAACTATAGTTATTTTGAAATAAAATGCAATTGCAGTAGTAGGAAATTCCATAGATTAAATTTTCATTCTGGGTTAACTTTATGCTTCTCCATTGAGGCGTAGAATACGCGAAGCTCCAGAGTAATAACGTTATAACTATATAGTGTAGTTTAAAATTAGTACTAACGATAAATAACAATGTTTATATATAAATAATGTGTATGTATGATATCGTAAATAAATATATAATATAATATAATAATATAAAAATCTGTATATTCGATGTAAAGTATATCAAATATTATGGAATAGTAAAAGTAGTCAAGGTATAGTAGTACTAACAACAACATATCCCCATCATAGTAATGTTTACCGTTATTATTTGTCAATACGGTTTTTTTGTTATAATAGTAGTAATAGTAGTAGTAGTAGTAGTAGTAGCAGTAGCAGTAGTAGTAGTAGTAGTAGTAGTAGTAGTAGTAGTAGTAGTAGTAGTAGTAGTAGTAGTAGTAGTAGTAGTAGTAGTAGTAGTAGTAGTAGTAGTAGTAGTAGTAGTAGTAGTAGTAGTAGTAGTAGTAGTAGTAGTAGTAGTAGTAGTAGTAGTAGTAGTAGTAGTAGTAGTAGTAGTAGTAGTAGTAGTAGTAGTAGTAGTAGTAGTAGTAGTAGTAGTAGTAGTAGTAGTAGTAGTAGTAGTAGTAGCAGCAGCAGCAGCAGCAGCAGCAGCAGCAGCAGCAGCAGCAGCAGCAGCAGCAGCAGCAGCAGCAGCAGCAGCAGCAGTAGTAGTAGTAGTAGTAGTAGTAGTAGTAGTAGTAGTCACCATAGTACAGAAACAGCAATTCTAAATGTATTTGATAAGGTACTTCTAAAATTAAGTAAACATCGCCCGCATCAGTTCTTACTTCTAGATTTATCTGCTGCTTTCGATACTATAGATCATGAAATACTTGTACAACGTCTAATTGATATAGGTTTATGTACTATGGCTCAGCAATGGTTAATATCATTTATTAAGAACAGAACTTTTTCTATTAAAATTGGTAATTCTCTATCAAATCCAGCTCGGTTGACTTCCGGAGTTCCCAAATGATCAGTATCATGCCCCTTACTTTTTATAATATATATTATTCCAATATCTCATATCATAAATAAATATCCAACTATTAAATACCACTTATATGCTGATGATATTATACTTTTTCATGAAGTCCCTCCTCTACTTTCTCAGCATATAGATGTCATATCTACATGTGCTAATGAATTAAATCACTGGTTAATTATGAATAAACTATATCTCAATAAGAAAAAATCTGAACTACTTAATGTACCTGCTCATACACCCATTTATTTTTTTCCAGTAGTTAAAATAGATAATCTAATAATTACACCTAGTGATCAAATAAAATATCTATGAATAGTTATTAATAATTCTTTTAACCTTAAATCACATATTACTAATATTTCGAAAAAATCAAATTACCAATTAATGAATATACGTAAAATCAGAAAATGTATCACCTCTAAACTATGTACACAACTCATAAATTAATTAGCTTTTTCACAAATAGATTATTGTAGTTCTCTACTATTCAATGTACCTTCATCCCATATAAAACCACTCAATAGTATAATTAAATCAGGTATAAGAACTATTTTATGTCAACCCTTAATAGATCATTCTAGTATTTCGATGAGCGCAATAAAAATTAAGATCCTTACCTTCCCTAATAGTCCAGCCTATAGACTACTTTGTATCATCCATAAAACATTATATATCAATTTCCCTAAATACCTATTAGAATATCTAAGTCGCCCTGAAATAACTAGTATTAAACTCCGATCATCAATTGACAATTTTGTATTACAAGCTCATTTATTACATTCATGCCATCAATCACGTTCCTTTACCTGTTCTGCTCCTATTATATGGAATAAGCTTCCTCTCCATATTAGATCCACATCAAATCATAATTCATTTAAAAATCTACTTAAATCTTATCTTTTAAATAACACATCATTACTGTACTAAATTACCAAATCTTCCAAATATTCTCAAAAACTATGACGTGTTAATCTTTTTTTTCTTCTACTCTTACTTCTTTTTTATTTTATTTTATTTTATTTGTTTATATTTTTTTCTAGTCGAATAATCCGTATCTCATTACTTTTATAATTATCCATACGTATCCTTATCATCTGTAATATTATGCGTATCGCTGGTGTTTTTCCCCCGAGACTTGTAATTGCTGATGGGCTTGTGCCATAATGTAGGCTTTTTCTTTTCTTGGTTTTTCACCATACATATTTATATTTCGCCTTGTCCATCTATTGTTCTAATATACACTTATCAGAGCATAATAATGCTATACATTGAGTATTTAAATAAACCGTTTTGATTGATTGATTGATTGGTAGTAGTAGTAGTAGTAGTAGTAGTAGTAGTAGTAGTAGTAGTAGTAGTAGTAGTAGTAGTAGTAGTAGTAGTAGTAGTAGTAGTAGTAGTAGTAGTAGTAGTAGTAGTAGTAGTAGTAGTAGTAGTAGTAGTAGTAGTAGTAGTAGTAGTAGTAGTAGTAGTAGTAGTAGTAGTAGTAGTAGTAGTAGTAGTAGTAGTAGTAGTAGTAGTAGTAGTAGTAGTAGTAGTAGTAGTAGTAGTAGTAGTAGTAGTAGTAGTAGTAGTAGTAGTAGTAGTAGTAGTAGTAGTAGTAGTAGTAGTAGTAGTAGTAGTAGTAGTAGTAGTAGTAGTAGTAGTAGTAGTAGTAGTAGTAGTAGTAGTAGTAGTAGTAGTAGTAGTAGTAGTAGTAGTAGTAGTAGTAGTAGTAGTAGTAGTAGTAGTAGTAGTAGTAGTAGTAGTAGTAGTAGTAGTAGTAGTAGTAGTAGTAGTAGTAGTAGTAGTAGTAGTAGTAGTAGTAGTAGTAGTAGTAGTAGTAGTAGTAGTAGTAGTAGTAGTAGTAGTAGTAGTAGTAGTAGTAGTAGTAGTAGTAGTAGTAGTAGTAGTAGTAGTAGTAGTAGTAGTAGTAGTAGTAGTAGTAGTAGTAGCAGCAGCAGCAGCAGCAGCAGCAGCAGCAGCAGCAGCAGCAGCAGCAGCAGCAGCAGCAGCAGCAGCAGCAGTAGTAGTAGTAGTAGTAGTAGTAGTAGTAGTAGTAGTAGTAGTAGTAGTAGTAGTAGTAGTAGTAGTAGTAGTAGTAGTAGTAGTAGTAGTAGTAGTAGTAGTAGTAGTAGTAGTAGTAGTAGTAGTAGTAGTAGTAGTAGTAGTAGTAGTAGTAGTAGTAGTAGTAGTAGTAGTAGTAGTAGTAGTAGTAGTAGTAGTAGTAGTAGTAGTAGTAGTAGTAGTAGTAGTAGTAGTAGTAGTAGTAGTAGTAGTAGTAGTAGTAGTAGTAGTAGTAGTAGTAGTAGTAGTAGTAGTAGTAGTAGTAGTAGTAGTAGTAGTAGTAGTAGTAGTAGTAGTAGTAGTAGTAGTAGTAGTAGTAGTAGTAGTAGTAGTAGTAGTAGTAGTAGTAGTAGTAGTAGTAGTAGTAGTAGTAGTAGTAGTAGTAGTAGTAGTAGTAGTAGTAGTAGTAGTAGTAGTAGTAGTAGTAGTAGTAGTAGTAGTAGTAGTAGTAGTAGTAGTAGTAGTAGTAGTAGTAGTAGTAGTAGTAGTAGTAGTAGTAGTAGTAGTAGTAGTAGTAGTAGTAGTAGTAGTAGTAGTAGTAGTAGTAGTAGTAGTAGTAGTAGTAGTAGTAGTAGTAGTAGTAGTAGTAGTAGTAGTAGTAGTAGTAGTAGTAGTAGTAGTAGTAGTAGTAGTAGTAGTAGTAGTAGTAGTAGTAGTAGTAGTAGTAGTAGTAGTAGTAGTAGTAGTAGTAGTAGTAGTAGTAGTAGTAGTAGTAGTAGTAGTAGTAGTAAGTGTAGTAAAAGTAGTTACAATAGTAGTTTTGAATTCATTATTAGATTTATATATTTTTTTAGATTTTCTCCGTAACGATTGAACTAATCAGTTATGTATTTGTATATTTGATTAAGAATTACTATATATTAATTTGTCTTAATAACTCTTTACACTCTAATTATAGTATATGTAAATACGATATGTTATACAAATATAATATTTTTTAAATTTAAATATAATCTTATTAAATTATAGAAAAACGTGATAAATTATGAATTAAAAAACATTATTTTGTTAATATTGTTACATGTTTTCGATCAACATATTATGTAATTATGTTGGTACTCTGCACTATAAATATGCCCATAAGTACGTTACATGACTGTTAGATTGGTATGCAGTACGTACCTGGAAAGATCAATAGATGGTAATTTGCAAAACAAAGTCTTCGTTGATATCTTTGCATCGCCAGACAAGTTGCTTTCAGGATAAATATATCATAATCTCCGAGAAATATCTTACTATTTTCCATTTATTTGCTGATCTTTATATATACATTTATATATGTATACAAAACGAATATATATATATATATATATATATATATATATATATTTACATTTATATATATGCATGGATATATTTAACAATCAAGTATACTAATAATAGTATAAGTATATTGTATATATGTAATATGTATTAAATAAATGCAGTAAACCTTATTTTAATATCAATTTTTAAAAAAATAACGATATTCTGTATAATATTATTTATTGAATTAATTTAACTTTTTATAATATAAACAAACAATGATTTGGTAACTAATAGGATTGAAAATATAATTCATAACGTTGACCAGGATAATAGATTTCAGGCTACCTCTTAAAAATACAAATCTATGTGATATTATAAAATGTATAATATATATATATATATATATATATATATATATATAATACAATTTAATAGACTATTTAATTTGTGTTTACTAAGTATATTATTATATTACATATAGTATTGATCTATAAAGTTTTATACACACGGAAATACTTTCCGATTAATCATTAAGTTCTCTGTTGTAAATAAATAAAATAGATGAGGATAAAATGAAAATACTTTTATAAATATAATTCATTAGTTTAGATATAAATAATTTTAACAATAATCGTTAGACAATTAGAGACAATATCCTATAAAAGAAATTATACTAAATTATATATAATAATATTTATATTAAATATAATAATTTCTAAATAGGTAACAAACTAATATATTTATTAAATAAACGTATTATATATTTATTTTACTCAAGACAATATTTATTGTTACATAAATGTGGTTTATTTCTATAAAATGACTTTTATGAATAACTAAAATTCTCTAAAGTTTAAACCATATTTTATTTTATAATTTTATTAAGAATTATTAATTTTCCTACATTTTATTTGTATATATTATATGCCATTTAAGATTAAATAATTAATATAAATGAAATAATTAACCAATTATGAATTGTTAAAAATTATTTAAAATGTGGATTAGCTCATGCATTACATCATTATCTTATGTTTAATTAAGTATTGTTCTATCGAAGAAAATTAAATAGGATATTTACATATTGCTTGTTTTCATTCTAATTCAAATTTGAATCATAAAATTCATATTGCATAAATGATATTTAACCATCCAAATTGTGTATATTTTAAAAACATTAACATTTCATATTATTTAAGTTCTATATTCTCATTGTTCTACCTTACATGAAAATTGTTATATCAACTTTCACATATGTTTATCATTATAATATGTTACATAACAAAACGCAACATGTTATACCGATTTAGATTCTCTAGTACTGTTATTTTCTCTAATATCTATGTCTCTACAATGGAATGCCTCTCTTCATTGTCATTCAATAATCTGTGGTCCTCGATCCTAATACAATTTTTTATAATGGAATTTAATCTCATTTATATTAAGATATCCCTATCATTATAATGTTGCTCGTACGCCATAATTATAGAAAATTACAATTAATAATATATTATCATCTATCTTATCAAATTCTTATTATATATTATATAGCTATATATTAAATTATATTATATATATGTGTTCTATTCTAAATATAAAAACTTATAAATTAGGAAAATTAAAAAATATATTCTTAACTATAGTTCGATGTTATGGCATCATTTATGTAGTTTATTTCCAAGTATTCATTGTTTATGTCATCAAATATAATAAAGTAGCAATTAAATATCATTGACAATAATTTTGTTCTAAATAAATTGATAACTACTTTAATAAATCCAAAATATCAAGTGAAATATTTGACTAGTTTTGCAATTAAGTTGCCGTTATGTAACAGGTCAAGATTATATTGTGATATAATAAACAATTGTCCATGTAATATATGTATTATATATTAACATATATAATACTTATCATAAATGTATATATTAATAATTATAATATATATATATATATATATATATATAATATCCAATATAATATATACAATATTTTAATCTATATTTACTATTTTAAATCACAATATATTATTATCCATGTTATTATTCAGTTGCAGCCTCCCTGACTGCAAACATCTGTCATGGCAACGTGTGCTTCTTTTACTCCTTTCATAGCAGCATGCTTTATGAACCTGTGAGCCTCTCTTGGAACAGGGGTGTGCATAAATGATAATATAGTTAGATTAAATGTAAATTTATATTTAGTATTACAATTATGACTTGTGGCTACTTTTCGCACATATTTATATTTTATATAACACTAAATGGCATTATACTCACATTATTAAAACAAACGTATTGAAAAATATTATTTATAATAATATTATCGGCATATCGGCAAATTTATGGAAAGTTCCGGTAATATAAAGATAATGTGTATACTTAGGTAGCTAAGGAAATGAATCATTAATGCTCAATATTCTGTTATATACAATTATAGGATATACATTTTTTAAATTATCATTATACATACATCCAAAATATAAGTAATATTGATATATTTATACATACATGACAAATGTATCATGAATATTATATATTATATTAAACCGCAATTAAAATGTATGAAACATAAATCTGCATTATAAATATTCAAATATAAATATTATTATTACAATAATAATAATAAACTAAATGCATTTTATATAATATACGCAAACAAAATATAATATATTATAATTATTATTATATTCTATTATATTACGATATATATCCCGTTACTATACAAACCCCGTTTTGAGAAGGTCTGTTCTAACTCCTTGTAAATGACCAACTGCTACATTGTACGCTGCGTGAGGATGTCCTTGATCTGCGGCCTTCCTTTGTAACGGAGATAAATAAGGGTGCAGTGCTACGGGGTAGCATTCAAATTATATAATATTATATAATATTCAGATTATTAGGGTAGGATTCAAATACACGTGCATACTTGATTGTTATAAGTATTAATTTACAACCTTTTTTATATTAGGTAAAAAGGAATGTATAAAATATAATTAAATAATATAATATATAAATATATTAATTAATGAGATAATATAGTTATATAATAATACATATTTTATTACATTACATAATTCATTATATTGGGAAAATAAAAATAATCATATTGTATATAATAAATATTTATATATATAAAAGATACTGCTAAATAATTTTCAGGTAAATATATATATAACAAATATCCCATATAATATTAATTAAAATTACGATTATATAATATATTCCAACGTCAATATCTTTTAATATATTACATTAATAATCTATATATATACAACATATTATATATAGAAATATTATATATTACATGGAATACTATATTACTATATATATAATTATAGTTATATATATAATTATAATATATATATATATATATATATATATATATATATATATATATATATATATAATATAAATGAACATCTACTAAAAACCAATAGACAAATTAAAGCATTTCTATTAGTATATGATTTTTTATTTAGGATAATATAAGTATTATTGTTATTTTTATGTTATTCAATTAAATTGATGTATATATATATATATATATTTATATAATAGTAGTCATTATATTTATAAATTCTAGGATAAAGCATAATTTAAAAAAAGTTCAGTTCACTTTTAAATTTATATTTTATACTACGGAAATATTAATTATAATTAATTATAGCGACAAAGGAATTTGTTTATTTTTTATATAACCTAAACTATTTTGCGTATATCTATAAACGTCTCATTTAATGTAAAATACAAACTTGAACCAATGCATGGCCGTCCATTTATCTTGATCTACTCCAGCACCTAAGAGTTTAGACTATTTGATATTTAAAATAATATAATAACGGATATAATACCGTATATATACAATATTCACCGTACATTGTACCGTACAGCGTACCGTACAGCGTACCGTACAGCGTACCGTACAGCGTACCGTACAGTGTACAGGGTACCGTACATGGTACCGTACAGCGTACCGTACAGCGTACCGTACAGTACAGCGTACCGTACAGCGTACCGTACAGTACAGTGTACCGTACAGCGTACCGTACAGTACAGCGTACCGTACAGCGTACCGTACAGTACAGTGTACCGTACAGCGTACCGTACAGTACAGCGTACCGTACAGCGTACAGTACAGCGTACCGTACAGCGTACCGTACAGTGTACAGGGTACCGTACATGGTACCGTACAGGGTACCGTACAGCGTACCGTACAGTACAGCGTACCGTACAGCGTACAGTACAGCGTACCGTACAGCGTACCGTACAGTGTACAGGGTACCGTACATGGTACCGTACAGTGTACCGTACAGCGTACCGTACAGTACAGCGTACCGTACAGCGTACCGTACAGCGTACCGTACAGCGTACCGTACAGTGTACAGGGTACCGTACATGGTACCGTACAGGGTACCGTACAGCGTACCGTACAGTACAGCGTACCGTACAGCGTACCGTACAGCGTACCGTACAGCGTACCGTACAGCGTACCGTACAGCGTACCGTACAGCGTACCGTACAGCGTACCGTACAGCGTACCGTACAGCGTACCGTACAGTGTACAGGGTACCGTACATGGTACCGTACAGGGTACCGTACAGCGTACCGTACCGTACAGCGTACCGTACAGCGTACCGTACAGCGTACCGTACAGCGTACCGTACAGCGTACCGTACAGCGTACCGTACAGCGTACCGTACAGTGTACAGCGTACCGTACAGTACAGCGTACAGTACAGCGTACCGTACAGCGTACCGTACAGTGTACAGGGTACCGTACAGCGTACCGTACAGTACAGCGTACCGTAAAGCGTACCGTACAGTGTACAGCGTACCGTACAGCGTACCGTACAGCGTACCGTACAGTGTACAGGGTACCGTACAGCGTACCGTACAGTACAGCGTACCGTAAAGCGTACCGTACAGTGTACAGCGTACCGTACAGCGTACCGTACAGCGTACCGTACAGTGTACAGGGTACCGTACATGGTACCGTACAGGGTACCGTACAGCGTACCGTACAGCGTACCGTACAGCGTACCGTACAGCGTACAGGGTACCGTACAGCGTACCGTACAGTGTACAGGGTACCGTACATGGTACCGTACAGGGTACCGTACAGCGTACCGTACAGTATACCTTACACTGTACTATATACTCGTATACGGTTTCATATCTTTTTGTATGAAATTAAACATAATATTTGTATAAATATATTAATTATAGTATAGCTTTATATAGATATTACGTTCACGTGGAACACTATACCAGCTTTGCAAACCATTCAGGTATCTTTGGCCGATTTGGTGTTGGGCTGCGGAATAGCCAAGTTTTGCATATCCGTGAGTAACATGGTAGTGTACGTTATCAAAATAGCAGTACATGTAGAGAGCGAAACTCAGAGTCGTTATAACAACCAAGGCCTGTTGACAAGTGTTAATGAATATAACTGACAAATAATATATGTGTGAAACAGAAATATACGGTCGTATTGATTAAACACCTATCAATTATTTAAATATTAATATTAATAAATTAATCGATATTGATATATATATATATATATATATATATATATATATATATATATATATATATATATATATATATATATATATATATAAATGTATAACTTACAAAATGATTAATATGTTGATATTTAAATAAACATATAAAGTTTAGAGAGATTTACCTCTACAATGCGTATAAATAGAGAATCCGGGGTGATTTTCTTAGCCAGGTATATCATCTTACGTCTAGCATATTTGTTCACGTGCCTGTGTCTCGATTCATCTTCGTCGTATTCCCGAACTCCATCAGCCGTGTCCTCCTTGTCCTTCTCGAGATCGGTGTCGAATGTCACATCTCTCTCGTCGCCAACCGCTTGACCCTAACGCCGGACAACTTGTCTGAACCACGGCGGTTGGTTCTCTGACGTACTCCGACCTCCTCCTGTCCAACTTCGCCAATTGCGTCATTTACGCCAATTGCCTCTAGTAGTCTCACATTCTCAGCCATATTTGAATTCGCGAGGGCCGCCAGAGTATGCGATGTATAGACGGAAGTCTGCCTAAGTAGGTAGAGGTAATGTCGTTGTTGTTGTCGTTGTTGTTGTCGTTATTGTTGTTGTCGTTGTTGTTGTCGTTATTGTTGTTGTTGTCGTCGTCGTCGTTGTGCGTGCCTCGGAGATGATCTACGATAGGCCAGACTTGGGTTGCTGCGGTTGAGAAAACAATATAACGTACGACTGTTGTATTCGCCAAACGCCTGCAAAGCTTCGTGGCATCCGCAGTCTAATACGTCATGCCTCGACTCTTACTCGCCTCCCTATGAATAATACAGAAGGCCTCGGTGGTGTGGTTGGTTGGTGATTGGTACAGAGTGTGC
>OZ038315.1:34527482-34579982 GCA_964035775.1 Osedax frankpressi | reverse complement strand
CGTATAATCTCTCACGGAGTTCCTCAGGGCTCTGTTCTCGCTCCAATTCTGTTCAACATATAATTATTACCTCTACTTGACATATTCGACAGATACCCTGACATCAATTTGCATACATATGCTGATGACATTCAAATATACTGTAACCTACCAGATCCCTCTACTAACATCTCTATATTAAACAACTGCTTAGACGAAATTAGTGGATGGCTTGCTTCAAACTCTCTTTCTCTAAATACTAATAAAACAATTGTACTACTAATTAAATCCCCTACAACTTCTACAAATATACCTTAAATTCGGATCAATAAACAAATCATTAAATACTCTTCCACCGCTCAAAACCTTAGTATCATCTTCGATCAAAAACTATCTTTCTCTCAATACACAACTTCCTTATCAAAATCCATTAATCGAACACTCCATACTATCCGTCTAATTAGACCCTCCATTACCACCAATCTCGCCCAATTGCTTGTTACACCCCTAATACTGCCTAGAATCGACTACTGCAACTCTACACTATACAGACTTCCCCGAAATTCTATAACTCCTTTCACCAAACTACTATATTCCGCCGTACGCATAGTTTACCGCATCCCGAAATACTCCAGAACTCATATAACTCCATATCTCAAAATACTACACTGGCTACCCATCACACAGCGAATCCAATACAAAATTATACTTCTCACTCATCTAGCTACACATCACAATAAACCAGACTACTTGACTGACCTACTGACAGACTGCAATCCCTCCAGATCCCAACGTACTGAAAACCAATATAAATTACACACACACAACTGCACAAACCTCACAATAAAACAACAATCTGCCTTCTCTAATGCTGTTCCCAAACTATGGAATAGCCTACCAACTTCGCTCAGATCTTTATCGTCCACTCCTTCCTTTAAACGAAAATTAAAAACTTACCTATTCACCATCGCCTATCAATAACTAAAAATCACGGTCGAAAACTCCACATTGAAGTTGATGGAAGTGAATAAACCCAATTGGTTACAAGGTTACAAGGTTACTACTACTACTACTACTACTACTACTACTACTACTACTACTACTACTACTACTACTACTACTACTACTACTACTACTACTACTATTATACTACTACTACTACTACTACTACTACTACTACTACTACTACTACTACTACTACTACTACTACTACTACTACTACTACTACTACTACTACTACTACTACTACTACTACTACTACTACTACTACTACTACTACTACTACTACTACTACTACTACTACTACTACTACTACTACTACTACTACTACTAATACAACTACTACTACTACTACTACTACTACTACTACTACTACTACTACTACTACTACTATTTCTGGACAACTTGTCATTGTCCCATTTATTATTTCAAAGAAACTTTGGCTGGGCTTCACCATTTAGGGATTGTTCGACAAATGATGAACATCGATAGTAATGTACGAGTAGGGGTTTACGTATAAAAACAACCAACAATAAGAAAAAAAAAGTTAAAGAGATGTATTAATAATAACATGGCGGTGTGAAATCGTATTGAAATATGTGAAGGTAGGTATAATAATAATATATGATGGGAAGTTAACGTGGTAATGTAGTGTAGTACTACTACTACTACTACTACTACTACTACTACTACTACTACTACTACTACTACTACTACTACTACTACTACTACTACCACTGGTACTACTACTACTACTGCTACTGCTACCACTACTTCCACTTCTACTGCTATTACTAATGTTACTGCTAATATTACTCCTACTATTAATGCTACTGAAACTGATACTACTACTACAACAACCACTACTACTACTACTACTACTACTACTAATAATAATAATAATAATAATAATATAATAGTTACGATATTAATTATATAACTTATTGCATTTATATGAACATTTTTCATTTAAGATTATAACTATTTATTTATTAGAATTTGTACTTTTATTAAAATGTAATGTAATGTTTTAATAAAAATTTAATGGTTTAATTTAATGGTGATAATTTGTTTAATAGGACAAAATCTATTATACGTTTTTTTACAATTCTATAATTATTGCTTAGTGATAGTATCATTTCATTGGCTAGCCATATAAATAAACAATTATAGTTCATATCAAAAATGCGTCCTGCGCGACCAATTTATATCATAATATTTTCAAATATATTCACTAATATATATTATATATATCGAAATGATATTTAAATATATTATTATTCTATTTATACATTTATTAAATGTAAATGTATTTCTTATATAACAATTATTTAAATATAAGGTTGTATTATCGTATACTATGTTATTCAATATTAAACAAAACACCATTGAGACAACCATTGATTCAATGATTGATCTAATCCTTTATTTTGAGTTATATAATTTTATATGATATATATTATATTCTGTAAAAAAATGTATGCAGATTTATCAATATATGTTAGAAATACATATCACTGAATACATATATTCTCAATAATACACAATAATTTCAACATTTACATGATTATAATAATTAGAATAGATTAATTATTTTTATGATTCTTAAGATATTGCTATTTGTACAAAACTAAAAGTTGTACTGTGTATAATCTGCATCAATATATATAATGTATTATATTAGATACATAAAATAATAATATATAAATATCATGATATACACATTACAAGTATAGTATCCAAATATTATAAAAGAGTTAATGTTGGAATATTATAATGTAAATAGTTAAAATGTCATCTATATTTGTTTATTTCTATATATGTATTTCTGTAGAAATACATATATAGAAACTGTTTTGGAGAATTTATATAAATATCATCGCGCATATATATTACTGTATTATAATTTTTCTTTAGCCAATTTACTAATCAATATATCATTGAATATATATATATATATATATATTTGATTGGTAACAGAAACTATAGTTTATACAGAACAAATTATTATTTATCAAATATGAATATTTATTATTTTACAATAATTATATATTGTATATTTTTTAGAAAATATTGAATTAGAAATGAAATGCCAAAGAAAGAAGTCTAACACCAACAATGAAACATGTGATACATATGCATTTGCATTGTCTAGGTAATACAACTATAATATATTAATATAAATTAATTATTGAATATATAATCATATTTATCTGCATTGTATATTATTAAAAGGAATACCTGTACATATAAATAGACATTTTAATACATATATTATATAATATTTCCTACAAAATATTACAATTGAATTATGACTGTAGATAAGATTGTATGCTAATTGCATTTATAATTGCAGCGACTGAATTCAAAATCTAAATAAATGCATATTCTACGAGATTTCATAGATTAATGAGAAATACACAACGAGTCTCAATCTCTACTTGACCTCCTCTACTTGACCTCCTCTACTTGACCTCTTCTACTTGACCTCCTCTACTTGACCTCCTCTACTTGACCTCTTCTACTTGACCTCCTCTACTTGACCTCCTCTACTTGACCTCCTCTACTTGACCTCCTCTACTTGACCTCCTCTACTTGACCTCTTCTACTTGACCTCCTCTACTTGACCTCCTCTACTTGACCTCTTCTACTTGACCTCCTCTACTTGACCTCCTCTACTTGACCTCTTCTACTTGACCTCTTCTACTTGACCTCCTCCACTTGACCTCCTATAATTGACCTCCTCTACTTGACCTCCTCTACTTGACCTTTACTTCTGCAGCGATTCGATTAATTCTTCGGGTGAATCGGTTATTTTGACCCCGGAGACGAATCGCTCATCCTCTCCTCCTAGCTGCCGCACCGGTCATCACGCTGACCGCCTGAACATCACCGGTACCACTTGGAGCGCTAAATCATTCAAGGTTTATCATTCGTTACTCGTGAAAAGCGATTAAATATAGTTGCATTATTTACGATAGAACTCATTCCGACTCTCTTTATTTTGAATTCAATGAACGTTGCAGGATGATTTCTTATTGAAATCTTCCCGTAGAAGAACGGCACCTGTGAGCGGAAGTACGTTTGTTGTTTCCGAAGATATGCCAACGGTATTAAGGAGGAGATCATGTGACAATAATGTTAATAAGTATTCAATTATACTATATATTCATTTGGTCTAATTAAATTGTATCACTTTATATATTCAACCTCATGTATTACTAAATAGATCTGCTTTCTATTTATATTAATATTCATAAATTCCATGCGCATAGATTTATAGTGATTTATAATTTTGTTCATGCAAAGTCAACCTACTAACTGATTATAATTATTTTTATATAGTGTTTATATATTATTATTCATATTAGAAGGAGAAAATTCAGCGACTTCGCTAGTTATTTATCTAACTGAACCCTTTAATGGCATGGATAACTTATATTATATAATTACGAAACTGCAAAACTTGCATAACAATAATTACTGAATAATGGTTAAACTCCCAAACAACAACAACAACAACAATAACAATGACAACAACGACAATGACAACAACGACTACGACAATAATAATAATATTAATAACAACCACCACAACAATAACAATAATAACAATAATAATAATAATAATACTAATAATAATAATAATAATACTAATAATATTAATAATAATAACAATATTAACATTATTAACAACAATAATAATAATAATTAAAACCATTATTAACAATAATAATAATAATATAAATATAGATAATAAGTAGGTATACTAATTTGACATTAGTGCTACACACATAGGCAGTATGCTGTATATATCTACTAATTATAGAAGTCATCCTACAACACATATGTAGTTTATATTACACAAACTTTGTACTACATAATTAATAAGTTAATTTATATATATACATTGACTGCAATATAATATATAGACATAGTATTGGGATACTTTGTCTATATATTAGGACACACAAATGAATAATAAAGTATTGCTTTAATTGTATTATATCGCATATATGATTATTGTTTCAAGCTATTATCATTAAGTCTTTTCTATTTTGGACTTGATTAATTCAGTTATTGAAATCTATTTATATCTTTCAGGTATTATTATCTCATTTGTCTCTCATCTTTCCACAAATCTAATTTCTCCTTTAATTTCTGCCTTCTCATCCTTTTTATCTAGACTTGTTCTCCCTGTTTCAATTCTATTGAACTCTGTTTGCAATTTCATGTTATATTTTATATCCACTTTAACCTCCTTACACTTTCTATCTTTTCTCCGCTATCGGGAGAGAGTATGGCATTAATTGTATTATATCACCTATATGATTATTGCCTCTAACCAACATGCCTAATATCGTCCTTCCATCAATTGTCCTCATTATATCATCGCCTATTATCACACCTATAATATAACACATCTGCCTAATAAAGCTACCAGCTCTGGAAATACTCAATTTCCGACTGCATGCTCTCGGAGCACCCTCCTAATTTTCCTAATATACCCTGTCCCCTTTAAACTCACCATCACTGCGTCCCTCCGCGCGCCCCTCTCCACGTCGTAGCTTACTTGTCCCCGTCCACTTCCAAAGGTCTACAAATGGTTGCAAGCTCTGGAGGTGCGAGATTGCAACCGATATGCTCGTCTGTTCGCCGCCCATGAAATTGATTCAATTCGCGCCGTTAAACTACTCACTCGCATGCAACTGCAGGTTTTACACGACGACCAGATTATAACGTTTAGCTGATATTTAGGTGCAGAGATAACTAATCTTCAGAGATAACTAATCTTCAGAAATAACTAATCTTCAGAGATAACTAATCTTCAGAGATAACTAATCTTCAGAAATAATTGGTCTGTAGTTAAGAAAAATACTCGACTAAAATTTTTTGGAATATACTCAGGAATTCAAAAAATTAAGAAAATACATTTTATTATGAAAATTTATTTGTCGGTAATAAATATTTGTTAAATAAGTAACTGAAATAAAACAATTTCTGTAATAAATCGTCAAAACCACCTATATTGATCTTGTAGGAGATGGGAGTGAACGCCATTGGTCCCCTGAATAAGATGGTGCTCTCCATTAAAGAGTTAAGGCAGAGTCGTGTATTAAGACCGAGGACTACCACATCTATTCTCCAGGGTAATTCATATGCAATCGATAAAGGTAAAACCCATATTTAATTTTGTTTACCAAAGATCATCTTATTCTATTTATATTTGTATAGAATATGGTTTATAATTTTGTTATCAATATTTTCAATATTTATGATTTTTTATAATATTTTATAAAAATAATAAATAGTTGTTAATCATGAATCATTTAATTGTATTAATCGTTAGAAATTTACATTTATTCTTTCCATTTTATAGTAATCATTAATTATTACAGTCATTCAATTCATAGATTTCGAAGACGAAGATAGTGGTGTTCAGTCATCCAAGACAGACAGAGGAATATACCCATCAGGTATTTTTGTTCACAAGTATTGTCATGTTCATTTCAAATAGTTTATATTTATAATAAAGTAAATTATATAATAAATTAAAATCTTTAATATTACATAATATTAAAATTCTCTTATAACACATGTTATAATCATATAATAGGCAATTTTATTATCTTAATACTATTAAATGACCAGATCATTTATACAACATATTCATAACTTCCCAATAAGCAATTTACAGTAATTAGGGCTTTTACGAATGATTATACATTTGAATTACTTGCTAATAATTTCCTGTATCTGATGAATATAATTCAGTGAATATATGACAATATGAATTTATTAATCATTAACTGCTATAAATAATGTAGCAAACCCTTAACAAGATACTAATTTGCATTCATTATTAATTAAATATTACATTTTGTAATTAATCCTTAATTAAAATAAATATGTATATTTATAATATTTATTATATATATATATATATGATTTTATGAGTATATATGAATATTTCTTTATATGAATCATAATATATAATAATTCAAGAATTGCATCAACTATTAATATAAATTTATTGATTATATGTATTCATGTTGGATTATATATATATATATATATATATATATATATATATATATATATATGCATGATAGTATTTACATGTTGACGGTATAGAATTTTTATATTTTTACATAAAAGGAGTGTTATTTATATATCTATTAGCTGAAGGACATTGACTCACAATGATGTTTAAAGTATTTGGCCGATGTATTTGACATTGACATTTTAATGTTGGCAATGTTTTTTTTGTAAATTTATTAGGATTTTCATCTCATGCCAGTAATTTTAATATCATTATTTAGTCTGAACCTAGTATAGATTGTTGAAACTTGGTGTTCGGCACACAGAGATAGCTTTAAGATTCTATTTCAAATATGATATAGGATTATTATTGTTTATAATTTTCTGAAACTCTGCCACTAATCCCAAAAGGCAACTTCCCGACAACTCCTGAATCTGACTCATCTTCTAACTACCCACTTACCAAATCGTTAGTGGTCATAGTACAGAATTTAGTATTATACATATCACATCAATACCACCTCTCCCTCAACTTCTCCCTCTTCCTCTCCCTCACCCTCTCCTTCTCCCTCTCCCTCTCCATATATCCTTCACCCTCTCTCTCTATACCTCTCCCTCACTCTCTCCTTCTCCCTCTTCCTCTCCCTCTTCCTATATCCCTCACCCTCTCCTTCTGCTTCTCCATCTCCCTCTCCCTATATCCCTCTCTCTCACCCTCTACTTCTCCTTCTCCCTCATCCTCTCCCTATATCCCTCTACTTCTCCTTCTTCCTCATCCTCTCCCTATATCCCTCTACTTCTCCCTCTCCCTCACCCTCTCCTTCTCCCTCTCCCATCTCCCTCTCCCTATATCCTTCACCCTCTCCTTTTCCCTCTCTCTCTATACCTCTCCCTCACTCTCTCCTTCTCCCTCTCCCTATCCCTCTTCCTCTCCCTCTTCCTATATTATTCACCCTCTCCTTCTCCCTCTCCCTCTCCATATATCCTTCACCCTCTCTCTCTATACCTCTCCCTCACTCTCTCCTTCTCCCTCTCCCTCTTCCTCTCCCTCTTCCTATATCCCTCACCCTCTCCTTCTGCTTCTCCATCTCCCTCTCCCTATATCCCTCTCTCTCACCCTCTACTTCTCCTTCTCCCTCATCCTCTCCCTATATCCCTCTACTTCTCCTTCTCCCTCATCCTCTCCCTATATCCCTCTACTTCTCCTTCTCCCTCATCCTCTCCCTATATCCCTCTCTCTCACCATCTCCATCTCCTTCTCCCTATATCCCTCTATTTCTCCTTCTCCCTCATCCTCTCCCTATATCCCTCTCTCTCACCCTCACCATATCCTTCTCCCTCATCCTCACCCACTGCTATAGGGCCTCACTACCTCTACCCCAGTCCTCACCCACTGCTATAGGGCCTCACTACCTCAACCCCAGTCCTATCCTCACCCACTGCTATAGGGCCTCACTACCTCAACCCCAGTCCTCACCCACTGCTATAGGGCCTCACTACCTCAACCCTAGTCCTATCCTCACCCACTGCTATAGGGCCTCACTACCTCAACCCCAGTCTTCACCCACTGCTATTGGGCATCACTACCTCAACCCCAGTCCTCACCCACTGCTATAGGGCCTCACTACCTCAACCCCAGTCCTATCCTCACCCACTGCTATAGGTCCTCACTACCTCAACCCCAGTCCTCACCCACTGCTATAGGGCCTCACTACCTCAACCCCAATCCTATCCTCACCCACTGCTATAGGGCCTCACTACCTCAACCCCAGTCCTCACCCACTGCTATAGGGCCTCACTACCTCAACCCCAGTCCTCACCCACTGCTATAGGGCCTCACTACCTCAACCCCAGTCCTATCCTCACCCACTGCTATAGGGCCTCACTACCTCAACCCCAGTCCTCACCCACTGTTATAGGGCCTCACTACCTCAACCCCAGTCCTCACCCACTGCTATAGGGCCTCACTACCTCAACCCCAGTCCTCACCCACTGCTATAGGGCCTCACTACCTCAACCCCAGTCCTCACCCACTGCTATAGGGCCTCACTACCTCAACCCCAGTCCTATCCTCACCCACTGCTATAGGGCCTCACTACCTCAACCCCAGTCCTCACCCACTGCTATAGGGCCTCACTACCTCAACCCCAGTCCTATCCTCACCCACTGTTATAGGGCCTCACTACCTCAACCCCAGTCCTCACCCACTGCTATAGGGCATCACTACCTCAACCCCAGTCCTCACCCACTGCTATAGGGCCTCACTACCTCAACCCCAGTCCTCACCCACTGTTATAGGGCCTCACTACCTCAACCCCAGTCCTATCCTCACCCACTGCTATAGGGCCTCACTACCTCAACCCCAGTCCTCACCCACTGTTATAGGGCCTCACTACCTCAACCCCAGTCCTATCCTCACCCACTGCTATAGGGCCTCACTACCTCAACCCCAGTCCTATCCTCACCCACTGCTATAGGGCCTCACTACCTCAACCCCAGTCCTCACCCACTGTTATAGGGCCTCACTACCTCAACCCCAGTCCTATCCTCACCCACTGCTATAGGGCCTCACTACCTCAACCCCAGTCCTATCCTCACCCACTGCTATAGGGCCTCACTACCTCAACCCCAGTCCTATCCTCACCCACTGCTATAGGGCCTCACTACCTCAACCCCAGTCCTATCCTCACCCACTGCTATAGGGCCTCACTACCTCAACCCCAGTCCTCACCCACTGCTATAGGGCCTCACTACCTCAACCCCAGTCCTCACCCACTGCTATAGGGCCTCACTACCTCAACCCCAGTCCTCACCCACTGCTATAGGGCCTCACTACCTCAACCCCAGTCCTCACCCACTGCTATAGGGCCTCACTACCTCAACCCCAGTCCTATCCTCACCCACTGCTATAGGGCCTCACTACCTCAACCCCAGTCCTCACCCACTGCTATAGGGCCTCACTACCTCAACCCCAGTCCTCACCCACTGCTATAGGGCCTCACTACCGCAACCCCAGTCCTCACCCACTGCTATAGGGCCTCACTACCTCAACCCCAGTCCTCACCCACTGTTATAGGGCCTCACTACCTCAACCCCAGTCCTATCCTCACCCACTGCTATAGGGCCTCACTACCTCAACCCCAGTCCTCACCCACTGCTATAGGGCCTCACTACCTCAACCCCAGTCCTATCCTCACCCACTGCTATAGGGCCTCACTACCTCAACCCCAGTCCTCACCCACTGCTATAGGACCTCACTACCTCAACCCCAGTCCTATCCTCACCCACTGCTATAGGAACTCACTACCTCAACCCCAGTCCTCACCCACTGCTATAGGACCTCACTACCTCAACCCCAGTCCTATCCTCACCCACTGCTATAGGGCCTCACTACCTCAACTCCAGTCCTCACCCACTGCTATAGGGCCTCACTACCTCAACCCCAGTCCTCACCCACTGCTATAGGACCTCACTACCTCAACCCCAGTCCTATCCTCACCCACTGCTATAGGGCCTCACTACCTCAACCCCAGTCCTCACCCACTGCTATAGGGCCTCACTACCTCAACCCCAGTCCTCACCCACTGTTATAGGGCCTCACTACCTCAACCCCAGTCCTATCCTCACCCACTGCTATAGGGCCTCACTACCTCAACCCCAGTCCTCACCCACTGTTATAGGGCCTCACTACCTCAACCCCAGTCCTATCCTCACCCACTGCTATAGGGCCTCACTACCTCAACCCCAGTCCTATCCTCACCCACTGCTATAGGGCCTCACTACCTCAACCCCAGTCCTCACCCACTGTTATAGGGCCTCACTACCTCAACCCCAGTCCTATCCTCACCCACTGCTATAGGGCCTCACTACCTCAACCCCAGTCCTATCCTCACCCACTGCTATAGGGCCTCACTACCTCAACCCCAGTCCTATCCTCACCCACTGCTATAGGGCCTCACTACCTCAACCCCAGTCCTATCCTCACCCACTGCTATAGGGCCTCACTACCTCAACCCCAGTCCTCACCCACTGCTATAGGGCCTCACTACCTCAACCCCAGTCCTCACCCACTGCTATAGGGCCTCACTACCTCAACCCCAGTCCTCACCCACTGCTATAGGGCCTCACTACCTCAACCCCAGTCCTCACCCACTGCTATAGGGCCTCACTACCTCAACCCCAGTCCTCACCCACTGCTATAGGACCTCACTACCTCAACCCCAGTCCTATCCTCACCCACTGCTATAGGAACTCACTACCTCAACCCCAGTCCTCACCCACTGCTATAGGACCTCACTACCTCAACCCCAGTCCTATCCTCACCCACTGCTATAGGGCCTCACTACCTCAACCCCAGTCCTCACCCACTGCTATAGGGCCTCACTACCTCAACCCCAGTCCTCACCCACTGCTATAGGGCCTCACTACCTCAACCCCAGTCTTATCCTCACCCACTGCTATAGGGCCTCACTACCTCAACCCCAGTCCTATCCCCAACCCCAGTCCTATCCTAAACCCCAGTCCTATCCTCACCCACTGCTATAGGGCCTCACTACCTCAACCCCAGTCCTCACCCACTGCTATAGGGCCTCACTACCTCAACCCCAGTCCTAACCCACTGTTATAGGGCCTCACTACCTCAACCCCAGTCCTATCCTCACCCACTGCTATAGGGCCTCACTACCTCAACCCCAGTCCTCACCCACTGCTATAGGGCCTCACTACCTCAACCCCAGTCCTAACCCACTGTTATAGGGCCTCACTACCTCAACCCCAGTCCTATCCTCACCCACTGCTATAGGGCCTCACTACCTCAACCCCAGTCCTCACCCACTGTTATAGGGCCTCACTACCTCAACCCCAGTCCTATCCTCACCCACTGCTATAGGGCCTCACTACCTCAACCCCAGTCCTATCCTCACCCACTGCTATAGGGCCTCACTACCTCAACCCCAGTCCTATCCTCACCCACTGCTATAGGGCCTCACTACCTCAACCCCAGTCCTCACCCACTGCTATAGGGCCTCACTACCTCAACCCCAGTCCTCACCCACTGCTATAGGGCCTCACTACCTCAACCCCAGTCCTCACCCACTGCTATAGGGCCTCACTACCTCAACCCCAGTCCTATCCTCACCCACTGCTATAGGGCCTCACTACCTCAACCCCAGTCCTCACCCACTGCTATAGGGCCTCACTACCTCAACCCCAGTCCTCACCCACTGCTATAGGGCCTCACTACCTCAACCCCAGTCCTCACCCACTGCTATAGGGCCTCACTACCTCAACCCCAGTCCTCACCCACTGTTATAGGGCCTCACTACCTCAACCCCAGTCCTATCCTCACCCACTGCTATAGGGCCTCACTACCTCAACCCCAGTCCTCACCCACTGCTATAGGGCCTCACTACCTCAACCCCAGTCCTATCCTCACCCACTGCTATAGGGCCTCACTACCTCAACCCCAGTCCTCACCCACTGCTATAGGGCCTCACTACCTCAACCCCAGTCCTATCCTCACCCACTGCTATAGGAACTCACTACCTCAACCCCAGTCCTCACCCACTGCTATAGGACCTCACTACCTCAACCCCAGTCCTATCCTCACCCACTGCTATAGGGCCTCACTACCTCAACCCCAGTCCTCACCCACTGCTATAGGGCCTCACTACCTCAACCCCAGTCCTCACCCACTGCTATAGGGCCTCACTACCTCAACCCCAGTCCTATCCTCACCCACTGCTATAGGGCCTCACTACCTCAACCCCAGTCCTATCCCCAACCCCAGTCCTATCCTAAACCCCAGTCCTATCCTCACCCACTGCTATAGGGCCTCACTACCTCAACCCCAGTCCTCACCCACTGCTATAGGGCCTCACTACCTCAACCCCAGTCCTAACCCACTGTTATAGGGCCTCACTACCTCAACCCCAGTCCTATCCTCACCCACTGCTATAGGGCCTCACTACCTCAACCCCAGTCCTCACCCACTGTTATAGGGCCTCACTACCTCAACCCCAGTCCTATCCTCACCCACTGCTATAGGGCCTCACTACCTCAACCCCAGTCCTCACCCACTGCTATAGGGCCTCACTACCTCAACCCCAGTCCTCACCCACTGCTATAGGGCCTCACTACCTCAACCCCAGTCCTATCCTCACCCACTGCTATAGGGCCTCACTACCTCAACCCCAGTCCTATCCTCACCCACTGCTATAGGGCCTCACTACCTCAACCCCAGTCCTATCCTCACCCACTGCTATAGGGCCTCACTACCTCAACCCCAGTCCTCACCCACTGCTATAGGGCCTCACTACCTCAACCCCAGTCCTCACCCACTGCTATAGGGCCTCACTACCTCAACCCCAGTCCTCACCCACTGCTATAGGGCCTCACTACCTCAACCCCAGTCCTCACCCACTGCTATAGGGCCTCACTACCTCAACCCCAGTCCTATCCTCACCCACTGCTATAGGGCCTCACTACCTCAACCCCAGTCCTCACCCACTGCTATAGGGCCTCACTACCTCAACCCCAGTCCTCACCCACTGCTATAGGGCCTCACTACCTCAACCCCAGTCCTCACCCACTGCTATAGGGCCTCACTACCTCAACCCCAGTCCTATCCTCACCCACTGCTATAGGGCCTCACTACCTCAACCCCAGTCCTCACCCACTGCTATAGGACCTCACTACCTCAACCCCAGTCCTATCCTCACCCACTGCTATAGGAACTCACTACCTCAACCCCAGTCCTCACCCACTGCTATAGGACCTCACTACCTCAACCCAAGTCCTCACCCACTGCTATAGGGTCTCACTACCTCAACCCCAGTCCTCACCCACTGCTATAGGACCTCACTACCTCAACCCCAGTCCTCACCCACTGTTATAGGGCCTCACTACCTCAACCCCAGTCCTATCCTCACCCACTGCTATAGGGCCTCACTACCTCAACCCCAGTCCTCACCCACTGTTATAGGGCCTCACTACCTCAACCCCAGTCCTATCCTCACCCACTGCTATAGGGCCTCACTACCTCAACCCCAGTCCTATCCTCACCCACTGCTATAGGGCCTCACTACCTCAACCCCAGTCCTCACCCACTGTTATAGGGCCTCACTACCTCAACCCCAGTCCTATCCTCACCCACTGCTATAGGGCCTCACTACCTCAACCCCAGTCCTATCCTCACCCACTGCTATAGGGCCTCACTACCTCAACCCCAGTCCTATCCTCACCCACTGCTATAGGGCCTCACTACCTCAACCCCAGTCCTATCCTCACCCACTGCTATAGGGCCTCACTACCTCAACCCCAGTCCTCACCCACTGCTATAGGGCCTCACTACCTCAACCCCAGTCCTCACCCACTGCTATAGGGCCTCACTACCTCAACCCCAGTCCTCACCCACTGCTATAGGGCCTCACTACCTCAACCCCAGTCCTCACCCACTGCTATAGGGCCTCACTACCTCAACCCCAGTCCTATCCTCACCCACTGCTATAGGGCCTCACTACCTCAACCCCAGTCCTCACCCACTGCTATAGGGCCTCACTACCTCAACCCCAGTCCTCACCCACTGCTATAGGGCCTCACTACCGCAACCCCAGTCCTCACCCACTGCTATAGGGCCTCACTACCTCAACCCCAGTCCTCACCCACTGTTATAGGGCCTCACTACCTCAACCCCAGTCCTATCCTCACCCACTGCTATAGGGCCTCACTACCTCAACCCCAGTCCTCACCCACTGCTATAGGGCCTCACTACCTCAACCCCAGTCCTATCCTCACCCACTGCTATAGGGCCTCACTACCTCAACCCCAGTCCTCACCCACTGCTATAGGACCTCACTACCTCAACCCCAGTCCTATCCTCACCCACTGCTATAGGAACTCACTACCTCAACCCCAGTCCTCACCCACTGCTATAGGACCTCACTACCTCAACCCCAGTCCTATCCTCACCCACTGCTATAGGGCCTCACTACCTCAACTCCAGTCCTCACCCACTGCTATAGGGCCTCACTACCTCAACCCCAGTCCTCACCCACTGCTATAGGACCTCACTACCTCAACCCCAGTCCTATCCTCACCCACTGCTATAGGGCCTCACTACCTCAACCCCAGTCCTCACCCACTGCTATAGGGCCTCACTACCTCAACCCCAGTCCTCACCCACTGTTATAGGGCCTCACTACCTCAACCCCAGTCCTATCCTCACCCACTGCTATAGGGCCTCACTACCTCAACCCCAGTCCTCACCCACTGTTATAGGGCCTCACTACCTCAACCCCAGTCCTATCCTCACCCACTGCTATAGGGCCTCACTACCTCAACCCCAGTCCTATCCTCACCCACTGCTATAGGGCCTCACTACCTCAACCCCAGTCCTCACCCACTGTTATAGGGCCTCACTACCTCAACCCCAGTCCTATCCTCACCCACTGCTATAGGGCCTCACTACCTCAACCCCAGTCCTATCCTCACCCACTGCTATAGGGCCTCACTACCTCAACCCCAGTCCTATCCTCACCCACTGCTATAGGGCCTCACTACCTCAACCCCAGTCCTATCCTCACCCACTGCTATAGGGCCTCACTACCTCAACCCCAGTCCTCACCCACTGCTATAGGGCCTCACTACCTCAACCCCAGTCCTCACCCACTGCTATAGGGCCTCACTACCTCAACCCCAGTCCTCACCCACTGCTATAGGGCCTCACTACCTCAACCCCAGTCCTCACCCACTGCTATAGGGCCTCACTACCTCAACCCCAGTCCTCACCCACTGCTATAGGACCTCACTACCTCAACCCCAGTCCTATCCTCACCCACTGCTATAGGAACTCACTACCTCAACCCCAGTCCTCACCCACTGCTATAGGACCTCACTACCTCAACCCCAGTCCTATCCTCACCCACTGCTATAGGGCCTCACTACCTCAACCCCAGTCCTCACCCACTGCTATAGGGCCTCACTACCTCAACCCCAGTCCTCACCCACTGCTATAGGGCCTCACTACCTCAACCCCAGTCTTATCCTCACCCACTGCTATAGGGCCTCACTACCTCAACCCCAGTCCTATCCCCAACCCCAGTCCTATCCTAAACCCCAGTCCTATCCTCACCCACTGCTATAGGGCCTCACTACCTCAACCCCAGTCCTCACCCACTGCTATAGGGCCTCACTACCTCAACCCCAGTCCTAACCCACTGTTATAGGGCCTCACTACCTCAACCCCAGTCCTATCCTCACCCACTGCTATAGGGCCTCACTACCTCAACCCCAGTCCTCACCCACTGCTATAGGGCCTCACTACCTCAACCCCAGTCCTAACCCACTGTTATAGGGCCTCACTACCTCAACCCCAGTCCTATCCTCACCCACTGCTATAGGGCCTCACTACCTCAACCCCAGTCCTCACCCACTGTTATAGGGCCTCACTACCTCAACCCCAGTCCTATCCTCACCCACTGCTATAGGGCCTCACTACCTCAACCCCAGTCCTATCCTCACCCACTGCTATAGGGCCTCACTACCTCAACCCCAGTCCTATCCTCACCCACTGCTATAGGGCCTCACTACCTCAACCCCAGTCCTATCCTCACCCACTGCTATAGGGCCTCACTACCTCAACCCCAGTCCTATCCTCACCCACTGCTATAGGGCCTCACTACCTCAACCCCAGTCCTCACCCACTGCTATAGGGCCTCACTACCTCAACCCCAGTCCTATCCTCACCCACTGCTATAGGAACTCACTACCTCAACCCCAGTCCTCACCCACTGCTATAGGACCTCACTACCTCAACCCCAGTCCTATCCTCACCCACTGCTATAGGGCCTCACTACCTCAACCCCAGTCCTCACCCATTGCTATAGGACCTCACTACCTCAACCCCAGTCCTCACCCACTGCTATAGGGCCTCACTACCTCAACCCCAGTCCTCACCCACTGCTATAGGGCCTCACTACCTCAACCCCAGTCCTCACCCACTGCTATAGGGTCTCACTACCTCAACCCCAGTCCTCACCCACTGCTATAGGGCCTCACTACTTCAACCCCAGTCCTCACCCACTGCTATAGGGCCTCACTACCTCAACCCCAGTCCTATCCTCACCCACTGCTATAGGGCCTCACTATCTCAACCCCAGTCCTCACCCACTGCTATAGGGCCTCACTACCTCAACCCCAGTCCTCACCCACTGCTATAGGGCCTCACTACCTCAACCCCAGTCCTATCCTCACCCACTGCTATAGGGCCTCACTACCTCAACCCCAGTCCTCACCCACTGCTATAGGGCCTCACTACCTCAACCCCAGTCCTCACCCACTGCTATAGGGCCTCACTACCTCAACCCCAGTCCTATCCTCACCCACTGCTATAGGTCCTCACTACCTCAACCCCAGTCCTCACCCACTGCTATAGGGCCTCACTACCTCAACCCCAGTCCTATCCTCACCCACTGCTATAGGGCCTCACTACCTCAACCCCAGTCCTCACCCACTGCTATAGGGCCTCACTACCTCAACCCCAGTCCTCACCCACTGCTATAGGGCCTCACTACCTCAACCCCAGTCCTATCCTCACCCACTGCTATAGGTCCTCACTACCTCAACCCCAGTCCTCACCCACTGATATAGGGCCCCACTACCTCAACCCCAGTCCTATCCTAAACCCCAGTCCTATCCTAAACCCTACTACAGCTTACTGACGGGTTTGCCGGCTCCACCTCGCAGATACCAGAAGTGTCGAGTTGGTAAACAACGTCGAATCCTCTCTCAGTCCGCAATTGGCAGCACCCAAACCTCCGCCGGTAATGCGAGAACCTCGAAAATACCAACCTATGTGGTTTGTAAGTCAAAGGGCTTCCCGTTCCTGGATTGAATCTCGTGAAAGTCTTATTATTCTGTTGCTAAATGCTATTCTATAATTTAATCTGCGCTAGGGTTATATTCAACAAAATGCTGCGACGATTAGCTGATATAAATAATAAATATATATTTATATTCGAATTAATTCAAACAAAAAATGGTAATTTTGGAGTAGTTCTTCTTTCTTACAATTCTCCATTTTCAGAAAAATGCAAAAAACCCAAAACTGATTCCTCTGAACCACACATCGGCAACGAAAAAGGAACTTGAAAAACTAGAATCTCAGGTTTAGCCAAACCAATGATAATATATTAAGGTCAATGATAATGGACAGTTATCAGAGTCGACTTGTTATTGAGAAATAAAATTGTGAATTGACAGCGTTGATTTATATTGTTATAATCATTTGACCTTGCAGAATTCAAGTAAATATAGATTACTACCCATCATTATTATCTATATCTTTTGCTAGCTTACAAACAACTAACCTTATTGACTATTATTTCCACTTGAACTAATCATTTAAAATGATTTATTCAGTAAGATCTATCCACGATTTTATAGATTTGCGCTTTACGCCGTGACATATGCAATCCATTGTCTTTGAGTCGAATCGAACACCTGCAACGCAAATATGATGTAATCCAATCAACTCTGCCAACTAACATCGAGACTCCACCTACCCTGCCCGCGTGTTTGTATCTACTCCCTAACATACAACTAAGCAAATCGTAGGAATGTTATTGTAATTTTAATAAAATCGCTTACGTTTTTTGTAAATAAATAGAAAATATTTGTTCTCAAAATTAAACATAAATAATATTGATATGATTATTTGAATATTGTTACAACTGTTCAGTATTCAGATTTAATGTTGATAGTTGTACAAGGTTGTAGTTGTACTCTGTCCGACCTAACTAGAATAGTTTCCCATTCCGTGGGTATACGAAAGTGCAGCTGAGAAAAAGAACTTACTTTAGTTACTCCAAATCAATCCGCAGATTACTGCGACACTCGAGACAACGTTACGACTTCCAATTATTGTCCTGATTGCGAGGACTCTTCATCCTCGACATCTTCCACCTTCATTCGATTCAATGACGACGATATGGACCCTTCTCTCTATTTCAATGGTTTCTCCAAACTTATTTTATATTACAACTATAGCTCCATAATGCTAATGATCTGACATTAATAAGAACTGTAGCTCCATAGTGCTAATGATCTGACATTAATAAGAACTGTAGCTCCATAGTGCTAATGATCTGACATTAATAAGAACTGTAGCTCCATGTTGCTAATGATCTGACATTAATAAGAACTGTAGCTCCATATTGCTTATGATCTGACATTAATAAGAACTGTAGCTCCATAGTGCTAATGATCTGACATTAATAAGAACTGTAGCTCCATGTTGCTAATGATCTGACATTAATAAGAACTGTAGCTCCATAGTGCTAATGATCTGACATTAATAAGAACTGTAGCTCCATGTTGCTAATGATCTGACATTAATAAGAACTGTAGCTCCATAGTGCTAATGATCTGACATTAATAAGAACTGTAACTCCATGTTGCTAATGATCTGACATTAATAAGAACTGTAGCTCCATAGTGCTAATGATCTGACATTAATAAGAACTGTAGCTCCATAGTGCTAGTGATCTGACATTAATAAGAACTGTACCTCCATAGTGCTAATGATCTGACATTAATAAGAACTGTAGCTCCATGTTGCTAATGATCTGACATTAATAAGAACTGTAGCTCCATGTTGCTAATGATCTGACATTAATAAGAACTGTAGCTCCATGTTGCTAATGATCTGACATTAATAAGAACTGTAGCTCCATAGTGCTAATGATCTGACATTAATAAGAACTGTAGCTCCATGTTGCTAATGATCTGACATTAATAAGAACTGTAGCTCCATGTTGCTAATGATCTGACATTAATAAGAACTGTAGCTCCATGTTGCTAATGATCTGACATTAATAAGAACTGTAGCTCCATAGTGCTAATGATCTGACATTAATAAGAACTGTAGCTCCATGTTGCTAATGATCTGACATTAATAAGAACTGTAGCTCCATGTTGCTAATGATCTGACATTAATAAGAACTGTAGCTCCATGTTGCTAATGATCAGACATTAATAAGAACTGTAGCTCCATGTTGCTAATGATCTGACATTAATAAGAACTGTAGCTCCATGTTGCTAATGATCTGACATTAATAAGAACTGTAGCTCCATGTTGCTAATGATCTGACATTAATAAGAACTGTAGCTCCATGTTGCTAATGATCTGACATTAATAAGAACTGTAGCTCCATGTTGCTAATGATCTGACATTAATAAGAACTGTAGCTCCATAGTGCTAATGATCTGACATTAATAAGAACTGTAGCTCCATGTTGCTAATGATCTGACATTAATAAGAACTGTAGCTCCATGTTGCTAATGATCTGACATTAATAAGAACTGTAGCTCCATGTTGCTAATGATCTGACATTAATAAGAACTGTAGCTCCATAGTGCTAATGATCTGACATTAATAAGAACTGTAGCTCCATAGTGCTAATGATCTGACATTAATAAGAACTGTACCTCCATAGTGCTAATGATCTGACATTAATAAGAACTGTAGCTCCATAGTGCTAATGATCTGACATTAATAAGAACTGTACCTCCATAGTGCTAATGATCTGACATTAATAAGAACTGTAGCTCCATAGTGCTAATGATCTGACATTAATAAGAACTGTAGCTCCATGTTGCTAATGATCTGACATTAATAAGAACTGTAGCTCCATAGTGCTAATGATCTGACATTAATAAGAACTGTAGCTCCATGTTGCTAATGATCTGACATTAATAAGAACTGTAGCTCCATGTTGCTAATGATCTGACATTAATAAGAACTGTAGCTCCATGTTGCTAATGATCTGACATTAATAAGAACTGTAGCTCCATGTTGCTAATGATCTGACATTAATAAGAACTGTAGCTCCATGTTGCTAATGATCTGACATTAATAAGAACTGTAGCTCCATGTTGCTAATGATCTGACATTAATAAGAACTGTAGCTCCATGTTGCTAATGATCTGACATTAATAAGAACTGTAGCTCCATGTTGCTAATGATCTGACATTAATAAGAACTGTAGCTCCATAGTGCTAATGATCTGACATTAATAAGAACTGTAGCTCCATGTTGCTAATGATCTGACATTAATAAGAACTGTAGCTCCATAGTTCTAATGATCTGACATTAATAAGAACTGTAGCTCCATGTTGCTAATGATCTGACATTAATAAGAACTGTAGCTCCATAGTGCTAATGATTTGACATTAATAAGAACTGTAGCTCCATAGTGCTAATGATCTGACATTAATAAGAACTGTAGCTCCATGTTGCTAATGATCTGACATTAATAAGAACTGTAACTCCATAGTGCTAATGATCTGACATTAATAAGAACTGTAGCTCCATGTTGCTAATGATCTGACATTAATAAGAACTGTAGCTCCATAGTGCTAATGATCTGACATTAATAAGAACTGTAGCTCCATGTTGCTAATGATCTGACATTAATAAGAACTGTAGCTCCATAGTGCTAATGATCTGACATTAATAAGAACTGTAGCTCCATGTTGCTAATGATCTGACATTAATAAGAACTGTAGCTCCATAATGCTAATGATCTGACATTAATAAGAACTGTAGCTCCATGTTGCTAATGATCTGACATTAATAAGAACTGTAGCTCCATGTTGCTAATGATCTGACATTAATAAGAACTGTAGCTCCATGTTGCTAATGATCTGACATTAATAAGAACTGTAGCTCCATAGTGCTAATGATCTGACAGTAATAAGAACTGTAGCTCCATGTTGCTAATGATCTGACATTAATAAGAACTGTAGCTCCATAGTGCTAATGATCTGACATTAATAAGAACTGTAGCTCCATGTTGCTAATGATCTGACATTAATAAGAACTGTAGCTCCATAATGCTAATGATCTGACATTAATAAGAACTGTAGCTCCATGTTGCTAATGATCTGACATTAATAAGAACTGTAGCTCCATGTTGCTAATGATCTGACATTAATAAGAACTGTAGCTCCATGTTGCTAATGATCTGACATTAATAAGAACTGTAGCTCCATGTTGCTAATGATCTGACATTAATAAGAACTGTAGCTCCATAGTGCTAATGATCTGACATTAATAAGAACTGTAGCTCCATAGTGCTAATGATCTGACATTAATAAGAACTGTAGCTCCATGTTGCTAATGATCTGACATTAATAAGAACTGTAGCTCCATAGTGCTAATGATCTGACATTAATAAGAACTGTAGCTCCATAGTGCTAATGATCTGACATTAATAAGAACTGTAGCTCCATGTTGCTAATGATCTGACATTAATAAGAACTGTAGCTCCATAGTGCTAATGATCTGACATTAATAAGAACTGTAGCTCCATGTTGCTAATGATCTGACATTAATAAGAACTGTAGCTCCATAGTGCTAATGATCTGACATTAATAAGAACTGTAGCTCCATGTTGCTAATGATCTGACATTAATAAGAACTGT
This sequence comes from Osedax frankpressi, assembly GCA_964035775.1. Classification (NCBI taxonomy): domain Eukaryota; kingdom Metazoa; phylum Annelida; class Polychaeta; order Sabellida; family Siboglinidae; genus Osedax; species Osedax frankpressi. The sequence goes on along the minus strand of OZ038315.1, from coordinate 34,557,479 downwards.
AGCTCCATAGTGCTAATGATCTGACATTAATAAGAACTGTAGCTCCATGTTGCTAATGATCTGACATTAATAAGAACTGTAGCTCCATAGTGCTAATGATCTGACATTAATAAGAACTGTAGCTCCATGTTGCTAATGATCTGACATTAATAAGAACTGTAGCTCCATAGTGCTAATGATCTGACATTAATAAGAACTGTAGCTCCATAGTGCTAATGATCTGACATTAATAAGAACTGTAGCTCCATAGTGCTAATGATCTGACATTAATAAGAACTGTAGCTCCATGTTGCTAATGATCTGACATTAATAAGAACTGTAGCTCCATGTTGCTAATGATCTGACATTAATAAGAACTGTAGCTCCATGTTGCTAATGATCTGACATTAATAAGAACTGTAGCTCCATGTTGCTAATGATCTGACATTAATAAGAACTGTAGCTCCATGTTGCTAATGATCTGACATTAATAAGAACTGTAGCTCCATGTTGCTAATGATCTGACATTAATAAGAACTGTAGCTCCATGTTGCTAATGATCTGACATTAATAAGAACTGTAGCTCCATAGTGCTAATGATCTGACATTAATAAGAACTGTAGCTCTATAGTGCTAATGATCTGACATTAATAAGAACTGTAGCTCCATGTTGCTAATGATCTGACATTAATAAGAACTGTAGCTCCATGTTGCTAATGATCTGACATTAATAAGAACTGTAGCTCCATGTTGCTAATGATCTGACATTAATAAGAACTGTAGCTCCATAGTGCTAATGATCTGACATTAATAAGAACTGTAGCTCCATGTTGCTAATGATCTGACATTAATAAGAACTGTAGCTCCATAGTGCTAATGATCTGACATTAATAAGAACTGTAGCTCCATAGTGCTAATGATCTGACATTAATAAGAACTGTAGCTCCATGTTGCTAATGATCTGACATTAATAAGAACTGTAGCTCCATGTTGCTAATGATCTGACATTAATAAGAACTGTAGCTCCATGTTGCTAATGATCTGACATTAATAAGAACTGTAGCTCCATGTTGCTAATGATCTGACATTAATAAGAACTGTAACTCCATGTTGCTAATGATCTGACATTAATAAGAACTGTAGCTCCATGTTGCTAATGATCTGACATTAATAAGAACTGTAGCTCCATGTTGCTAATGATCTGACATTAATAAGAACTGTAGCTCCATAGTGCTAATGATCTGACATTAATAAGAACTGTAGCTCCATGTTGCTAATGATCTGACATTAATAAGAACTGTAGCTCCATGTTGCTAATGATCTGACATTAATAAGAACTGTAGCTCCATGTTGCTAATGATCTGACATTAATAAGAACTATAGCTCCATAGTGCTAATGATCTGACATTAATAAGAACTGTAGCTCCATGTTGCTAATGATCTGACATTAATAAGAACTGTAGCTCCATGTTGCTAATGATCTGACATTAATAAGAACTGTAGCTCCATAGTGCTAATGATCTGACATTAATAAGAACTGTAGCTCCATGTTGCTAATGATCTGACATTAATAAGAACTGTAGCTCCATGTTGCTAATGATCTGACATTAATAAGAACTGTAGCTCCATGTTGCTAATGATCTGACATTAATAAGAACTGTAGCTCCATGTTGCTAATGATCTGACATTAATAAGAACTGTAGCTCCATAGTGCTAATGATCTGACATTAATAAGAACTGTAGCTCCATGTTGCTAATGATCTGACATTAATAAGAACTGTAGCTCCATGTTGCTAATGATCTGACATTAATAAGAACTGTAGCTCCATGTTGCTAATGATCTGACATTAATAAGAACTGTAGCTCCATGTTGCTAATGATCTGACATTAATAAGAACTGTAGCTCCATGTTGCTAATGATCTGACATTAATAAGAACTGTAGCTCCATGTTGCTAATGATCTGACATTAATAAGAACTGTAGCTCCATGTTGCTAATGATCTGACATTAATAAGAACTGTAGCTCCATGTTGCTAATGATCTGACATTAATAAGAACTGTAGCTCCATAGTGCTAATGATCTGACATTAATAAGAACTGTAGCTCCATGTTGCTAATGATCTGACATTAATAAGAACTGTAGTTCCATAGTGCTAATGATCTGACATTAATAAGAACTGTAGCTCCATAGTGCTAATGATCTGACATTAATAAGAACTGTAGCTCCATGTTGTTAATGATCTGACATTAATAAGAACTGTAGCTCCATGTTGCTAATGATCTGACATTAATAAGAACTGTAGCTCCATGTTGCTAATGATCTGACATTAATAAGAACTGTAGCTCCATGTTGCTAATGATTTGACATTAATAAGAACTGTAGCTCCATAGTGCTAATGATCTGACATTAATAAGAACTGTAGCTCCATGTTGCTAATGATCTGACATTAATAAGAACTGTAGCTCCATATTGCTAATGATCTGACATTAATAAGAACTGTAGCTCCATAGTGCTAATGATCTGACATTAATAAGAACTGTAGCTCCATGTTGCTAATGATCTGACATTAATAAGAACTGTAGCTCCATGTTGCTAATGATCTGACATTAATAAGAACTGTAGCTCCATGTTGCTAATGATCTGACATTAATAAGAACTGTAGCTCCATGTTGCTAATGATCTGACATTAATAAGAACTGTAGCTCCATGTTGCTAAAGATCTGACATTAATAAGAACTGTAGCTCCATAGTGCTAATGATTTGACATTAATAAGAACTGTAGCTCCATGTTGCTAATGATCTGACATTAATAAGAACTGTAGCTCCATGTTGCTAAAGATCTGACATTAATAAGAACTGTAGCTCCATAGTGCTAATGATTTGACATTAATAAGAACTGTAGCTCCATGTTGCTAATGATCTGACATTAATAAGAACTGTAGCTCCATAGTGCTAATGATCTGACATTAATAAGAACTGTAGCTCCATGTTGCTAATGATCTGACATTAATAAGAACTGTAGCTCCATAGTGCTAATGATCTGACATTAATAAGAACTGTAGCTACATAGTGCTAATGATCTGACATTAATAAGAACTGTAGCTCCATGTTGCTAATGATCTGACATTAATAAGAACTGTAGCTCCATAGTGCTAATGATCTGACATTAATAAGAACTGTAGCTCCATAGTGCTAATGATCTGACATTAATAAGAACTGTAGCTCCATGTTGCTAATGATCTGACATTAATAAGAACTGTAGCTCCATAGTGCTAATGATCTGACATTAATAAGAACTGTAGCTCCATGTTGCTAATGATCTGACATTAATAAGAACTGTACCTCCATAGTGCTAATGATCTGACATTAATAAGAACTGTAGCTCCATAGTGCTAATGATCTGACATTAATAAGAACTGTAGCTCCATGTTGCTAATGATCTGACATTAATAAGAACTGTACCTCCATAGTGCTAATGATCTGACATTAATAAGAACTGTAGCTCCATAGTGCCAATGATCTGACATTAATAATAACTGTAGCTCCATGTTGCTAATGATCTGACATTAATAAGAACTGTAGCTCCATAGTGCTAATGATCTGACATTAATAAGAACTGTAGCTCCATAGTGCTAATGATCTGACATTAATAAGAACTGTAGCTCCATGTTGCTAATGATCTGACATTAATAAGAACTGTAGCTCCATGTTGCTAATGATCTGACATTAATAAGAACTGTAGCTCCATAGTGCTAATGATCTGACATTAATAAGAACTGTAGCTCCATAGTGCTAATGATCTGACATTAATAAGAACTGTAGCTCCATGTTGCTAATGATCTGACATTAATAAGAACTGTAGCTCCATGTTGCTAATGATCTGACATTAATAAGAACTGTAGCTCCATAGTGCTAATGATCTGACATTAATAAGAACTGTAGCGCCATAGTGCTAATGATCTGACATTAATAAGAACTGTAGCTCCATGTTGCTAATGATCTGACATTAATAAGAACTGTAGCTCCATAGTGCTAATGATCTGACATTAATAAGAACTGTAGCTCCATGTTGCTAATGATCTGACATTAATAAGAACTGTAGCTCCATGTTGCTAATGATCTGACATTAATAAGAACTGTAGCTCCATGTTGCTAATGATCTGACATTAATAAGAACTGTAGCTCCATAGTGCTAATGATCTGACATTAATAAGAACTGTAGCTCCATGTTGCTAATGATCTGACATTAATAAGAACTGTAGCTCCATGTTGCTAATGATCTGACATTAATAAGAACTGTAGCTCCATAGTGCTAATGATCTGACATTAATAAGAACTGTAGCGCCATAGTGCTAATGATCTGACATTAATAAGAACTGTAGCTCCATGTTGCTAATGATCTGACATTAATAAGAACTGTAGCTCCATGTTACTAATGATCTGACATTAATAAGAACTGTAGCTCTATGTTGCTAATGATCTGACATTAATAAGAACTGTAGCTCCATAGTGCTAATGATCTGACATTAATAAGAACTGTAGCTCCATGTTGCTAATGATCTGACATTAATAAGAACTGTAGCTCCATAGTGCTAATGATCTGACATTAATAAGAACTGTACCTCCATAGTGCCAATGATCTGACATTAATAAGAACTGTAGCTCCATGTTGCTAATGATCTGACATTAATAAGAACTGTAGCTCCATAGTGCTAATGATCTGACATTAATAAGAACTGTAGCTCCATGTTGCTAATGATCTGACATTAATAAGAACTGTAGCTCCATGTTGCTAATGATCTGACATTAATAAGAACTGTAGCTCCATATTGCTAATGATCTGACATTAATAAAAACTGTAGCTCCATGTTGCTAATGATCTGACATTAATAAGAACTGTAGCTCCATAGTGCTAATGATCTGACATTAATAAGAACTGTAGCTCCATGTTGCTAATGATCTGACATTAATAAGAACTGTAGCTCCATGTTACTAATGATCTGACATTAATAAGAACTGTAGCTCTATGTTGCTAATGATCTGACATTAATAAGAACTGTAGCTCCATAGTGCTAATGATCTGACATTAATAAGAACTGTAGCTCCATGTTGCTAATGATCTGACATTAATAAGAACTGTAGCTCCATAGTGCTAATGATCTGACATTAATAAGAACTGTACCTCCATAGTGCCAATGATCTGACATTAATAAGAACTGTAGCTCCATGTTGCTAATGATCTGACATTAATAAGAACTGTAGCTCCATGTTGCTAATGATCTGACATTAATAAGAACTGTAGCTCCATAGTGCTAATGATCTGACATTAATAAGAACTGTAGCTCCATAGTGCTAATGATCTGACATTAATAAGAACTGTAGCTCCATGTTGCTAATGATCTGACATTAATAAGAACTGTAGCTCCATATTGCTAATGATCTGACATTAATAAGAACTGTAGCTCCATGTTGCTAATGATCTGACATTAATAAGAACTGTAGCTCCATGTTGCTAATGATCTGACATTAATAAGAACTGTAGCTCCATATTGCTAATGATCTGACATTAATAAGAACTGTAGCTCCATAGTGCTAATGATCTGACATTAATAAGAACTGTAGCTCCATGTTGCTAATGATCTGACATTAATAAGAACTGTAGCTCCATGTTGCTAATGATCTGACATTAATAAGAACTGTAGCTCCATGTTGCTAATGATCTGACATTAATAAGAACTGTAGCTCCATATTGCTAATGATCTGACATTAATAAAAACTGTAGCTCCATGTTGCTAATGATCTGACATTAATAAGAACTGTAGCTCCATAGTGCTAATGATCTGACATTAATAAGAACTGTAGCTCCATGTTGCTAATGATCTGACATTAATAAGAACTGTAGCTCCATGTTACTAATGATCTGACATTAATAAGAACTGTAGCTCTATGTTGCTAATGATCTGACATTAATAAGAACTGTAGCTCCATAGTGCTAATGATCTGACATTAATAAGAACTGTAGCTCCATGTTGCTAATGATCTGACATTAATAAGAACTGTAGCTCCATAGTGCTAATGATCTGACATTAATAAGAACTGTACCTCCATAGTGCCAATGATCTGACATTAATAAGAACTGTAGCTCCATGTTGCTAATGATCTGACATTAATAAGAACTGTAGCTCCATGTTGCTAATGATCTGACATTAATAAGAACTGTAGCTCCATAGTGCTAATGATCTGACATTAATAAGAACTGTAGCTCCATAGTGCTAATGATCTGACATTAATAAGAACTGTAGCTCCATGTTGCTAATGATCTGACATTAATAAGAACTGTAGCTCCATATTGCTAATGATCTGACATTAATAAGAACTGTAGCTCCATAGTGCTAATGATCTGACATTAATAAGAACTGTAGCTCCATGTTGCTAATGATCTGACATTAATAAGAACTGTAGCTCCATAGTGCTAATGATCTGACATTAATAAGAACTGTAGCTCCATATTGCTAATGATCTGACATTAATAAGAACTGTAGCTCCATGTTGCTAATGATCTGACATTAATAAGAACTGTAGCTCCATGTTGCTAATGATCTGACATTAATAAGAACTGTAGCTCCATGTTGCTAATGATCTGACATTAATAAGAACTGTAGCTCCATAGTTCTAATGATCTGACATTAATAAGAACTGTAGCTCCATAGTGCTAATGATCTGACATTAATAAGAACTGTAGCTCCATGTTGCTAATGATCTGACATTAATAAGAACTGTAGCTCCATGTTGCTAATGATCTGACATTAATAAGAACTGTAGCTCCATAGTGCTAATGATCTGACATTAATAAGAACTGTAGCTCCATGTTGCTAATGATCTGACATTAATAAGAACTGTAGCTCCATGTTGCTAATGATCTGACATTAATAAGAACTGTAGCTCCATGTTGCTAATGATCTGACATTAATAAGAACTGTAGCTCCATGTTGCTAATGATCTGACATTAATAAGAACTGTAGCTCCATAGTGCTAATGATCTGATATTAATAAGAACTGTAGCTCCATGTTGCTAATGATCTGACATTAATAAGAACTGTAGCTCCATGTTGCTAATGATCTGACATTAATAAGAACTGTAGCTCCATGTTGCTAATGATCTGACATTAATAAGAACTGTAGCTCCATGTTGCTAATGATCTGACATTAATAAGAACTGTACCTCCATAGTGCTAATGATCTGACATTAATAAGAACTGTAGCTCCATGTTGCTAATGATCTGACATTAATAAGAACTGTACCTCCATAGTGCTAATGATCTGACATTAATAAGAACTGTAGCTCCATGTTGCTAATGATCTGACATTAATAAGAACTGTAGCTCCATGTTGCTAATGATCTGACATTAATAAGAACTGTAGCTCCATGTTGCTAATGATCTGACATTAATAAGAACTGTAGCTCCATGTTGCTAATGATCTGACATTAATAAGAACTGTAGCTCCATGTTGCTAATGATCTGACATTAATAAGAACTGTAGCTCCATGTTGCTAATGATCTGACATTAATAAGAACTGTAGCTCCATAGTGCTAATGATCTGACATTAATAAGAACTGTAGCTCCATAGTGCTAATGATCTGACATTAATAAGAACTGTAGCTCCATGTTGCTAATGATCTGACATTAATAAGAACTGTAGCTACATGTTGCTAATGATCTGACATTAATAAGAACTGTAGCTCCATAGTGCTAATGATCTGACATTAATAAGAACTGTAGCTCCATGTTGCTAATGATCTGACATTAATAAGAACTGTAGCTCCATAGTGCTAATGATCTGACATTAATAAGAACTGTAGCTCCATGTTGCTAATGATCTGACATTAATAAGAACTGTAGCTCCATGTTGCTAATGATCTGACATTAATAAGAACTGTAGCTCCATAGTGCTAATGATCTGACATTAATAAGAACTGTAGCTCCATGTTGCTAATGATCTGACATTAATAAGAACTATAGCTCTATGTTGCTAATGATCTGACATTAATAAGAACTGTAGCTCCATAGTGCTAATGATCTGACATTAATAAGAACTGTAGCTACATGTTGCTAATGATCTGACATTAATAAGAACTGTAGCTCCATAGTGCTAATGATCTGACATTAATAAGAACTGTAGCTCCATAGTGCTAATGATCTGACATTAATAAGAACTGTAGCTCCATGTTGCTAATGATCTGACATTAATAAGAACTGTAGCTCCATAGTGCTAATGATCTGACATTAATAAGAACTGTAACTCCATAGTGCTAATGATCTGACATTAATAAGAAATGTAGCTCCATGTTGCATAACATACATAATAGATCACTTTCATTGTTAATGCAGAATTCGCCACTGAAGAAGAAACAAAGGTGGTTCCGACGAGATCTCCGGAGATCAAAACGTCGTCAAAACGTGACCTCTTACGAACTGTACAAACCGAGAGGCGTGACCATCGCAAGAACATGCAGTTAGGGACTTGTCTGGGAGGCGTGAGTAGCGGGAAGTAGGGGTTGGGGTAGAGGAGATTAGCGTAGGGTATAGTGAATAAGGAGTAAGAGGTGAAGGTAGAGCTACTGCTACATTGAAAGATACAATTTATAAATTTGACAATAGTTCTCGCAAAACCTATGGAAACTGAGAGTAAGTAGGGGATGAGTAATATAGTGGTGTGGGTTGGTAATATATGGGGTGGGGTAATATAGTTGGGGTGGGGTAATATAGTTGGAGTGGGGTAATATAGTGGTATGGGTGAGTTATTTAGTAGGGGGTGTGAGTAATTAACTAGTGGGGGTGAGTAATTTAGTGGTGGGGTGAGTAATATAGTGGGGGGGGCGAGTAATATAGTGGAGGGGGGGGGGGCGAGTAATTTAGTGGGGAGGTGAGTAATATAGTGGTGGGGGGTGAGTAATTTAGTGGGAGGGGCGAGTAATATAGTGGTGGGGGGCAAGTAATATAGTGGGGGGGCGAGTAATATAGTGGAGGGGGGGGCGAGTAATTTAGTGGAGAGGTGAGTAATTTAGTGGGGGGGGGTGAGTAATATAGTGGTGGGGGGTGAGTAATTTAGTGGGGGTGAGTAATTTAGTGGTAGGGGCGAGTAATATAGTGGTGGGGGGCAAGTAATATAGTGGGGGGGGGGCGAGTAATATAGTGGGGAGTGAATAATATAGTGGGTGGGTGAGTAATTTAGTGGGGGGTGAGGAATTTAGTGGGAGGGGCGGGTAATATAGTGGTGGGGGGCGAGTAATATGGTGGGGGGGCGAGTAATATAGTGGGGGGTGAATAATATAGTGGGGATTGAGAAATTTAGTGGGGGGGAGGGAGTAATTTAGTGGGGGGCGAGTAATATAGTGGGGGGGCGAGTAATTTAGTGGGGGGTGAGTAATATAGTGGGGGGGGTGAGTAATTTAGTGGGGGAAGGCGATTAATATAGTGGTGGGGGGTGAGTAATTTAGTGGGGGCGTGAGTAATATAGTAGTTAGGGTTAATAATATTGTGGTGGGGGTGAGTAATATAGGGGTGGTTTGTTTGAGAGATATAAAATAGTGTGAATTGAATCATGTTTGGTGGTCGATAATTATTATAATAGATTATCATATTTATACATATATATATGTATATATATATATATATATATTTATATATATATATGTAGAATTAACTAGTCACTCAATTCTAATAGAAAATTGCAGAGTGAAATAAAAAGATTGAAAGTTCACGATACAATGAGAACAAAAGAAATATTATTTCGCGATGTCACCATCTACAATAAACGTTAATTTATCTTATTTTGCTATATTTACTATTGGAGTATAATTGATATCTGACGATAACAATTAAACCATCTTTAATTGAAAGTCTTAAAGAAAATATGGCATTATAGCATTCATGCTAGAAATATGATGAAACAAATAAGATATGTATATAATTCACGGCATATATAAAAAATAATTCAATTGATCTCTATTTTTATATTGCAACATATTACAGACCTACTTGGCGAAGGTTCGTTCTCCAGTGTTTTCAAGGGCCTCTACCAGGGGTCAGAGGTCGCCGTTAAGCAGTTGAACGTTTCCATCGATGAGAAGGACAAACCGACCTTCACCGCTGAGGTCAGTGATAGTTGAAGTGGCACTCTAAAATAAATGATGTAAATACCTAAACAATGTAATATAATCAATTTAATATTGTTTTTGTATATTAACTGCATAATCAATATCTCAAAGGAAATAGTTTCATTCTATTATTCTACATAAATATATTTAGATAAATATTTGATATGTAATATTCAGACATGAGTATAATTACAAGAAATGGGGTTTACTTTACTGTCCTATATATTAATCCACTGTTACAAGGTAAAAATGAACTTTTCAGAACTTTCAACCAATATTACTACTTTGAAATACAACAACAAAATCAACTCTTAATTTACTAATTCCATATAATCCTAATAACTGTATTTATTGTAGAGATTATATACATTACTTATATAGATTATATACCTTACTTATATAGTTTATATATATATATAGCTTATATACATTACTTATATCTATTAAATAAATTATTTATATAGTTTACTTCTGCGATATTAATATTAACTTTACAATTTAGGTTGAAATGTTGAGGGATTTAAAACATCCTCGAATTGTGTTGTTGATCGGCGTTTGTTTAAATTCATTTCATCGACCAATGGCAATACTCGAATATATGTCCAATGGCTCCCTCTTCTCGCTCACTCACGATCCAGAAATGTTTTCTTATATTCGTTCATACAGGATTCACAAATTCATACAATAAACTACAGAGAAATTTTAATAAAGCTATAATTATTATAATAAACGCTAATACTTTTAAACAAATACAGAATCTAATTATATATTTTACTCAATATATCAACTCTATAATAAAACCCCTTCAATATTCAGAATTTCAATAAGTGGAACGGAATTTACTAACATCGCTAGAGATATTTCACTTGGGATGAATCATTTGCATAAAAATCGACCATCTCCCATAATGCATTTGGATTTGAAATCGACTAATGTATTATTAACCGAGAACAATAGAGCAAAAATTGCAGATTTTGGATTCTCTTTATTTAGGTTTTTCTAATTTAAAGCTTTCATATAACATAAATCACATAAATCTGTACTTTTATATGAAAATATAATTTAAAATTTCATAAATCTTAGATTTAGAATATATTATTTTAAAATATAATTAAATTCATTTTTATTATTACAATTTATAATAATGATAAATTGAATAATCTTATATAACTAATATATAATTAAATGTAAATATAGAATTGAATAGTAGACTCCAAGCAAAGAAGAAAGTAGTTCTTTTTAACAAAAGTTTTCTTTTTAACAAACATTTATAATATATATTCATAATTAACATCAATATTATTAGAGAGTTTTTAATAATTATTATAATATTACATCGATAAACAGTCGGACAATAAATAAAAAGAAAAAAAGGGGCATCAATGGTTCTCCATCTTGGATGGCTCCAGAACTCTTTAACGGAGGAATAACAACCACAAAAGTTTATTTTACCAACATTCATTTTTGTAAATATAATTTCAATAATATAAATATAAATAATTATTAAAACTTCGATTTTAGACTGACGTTTATAGTTATTCTATTATTCTCTGGGAGATGGTTACAGGAGATATACCATATTTAAATTCTTCAATTTTTCAGGTTTAATTCATATTATGTAGGTTTATGTCAAATATTATTTTTGTCAGAATTAATCCGAGTTTAAAATCCTCGCTAATTTTAATATCGCCACATAATTTAGATAATAGATAAAGTATCCCGGAAGATACGTCCTCCGATGACCTCCGATGAGCGGTTCTGCCCGAATGAACTGCGAACTCTGATTACTAGGTGTTGGCACCATATTGCATCAAATCGACCTTCCTTCAGTGTTCGTCATTACTCTAAATATATATGAACACTGCATCATTCGATATCATTTCTAATTTACTGAATTCTACTTTATTAGCAATAGATGATATTATATTTCTCCGTTCATCTCCGAATGATTACTAGTAAACGAAACTTGTTCTTTCTTATATTTTAATATTCCTGATTACTGATTGTAAAACCAAATACTATTTGGAGAAATTTATTTCAAATACAAACTTAACTGCACCAGTGAATGTAATATAGTATATATGCTATATATTAACTTTAAATTACATGTATTGCTTACCTCAATTTGAGTGTTGGGTTAATATAAATATTAGAACGCATTCACATATGTAACTGTTTTAACTAGGAATAAGTAGATAATATTTAATTTTAATATAGAAAACAATAAATTCATAATGATTTTTTTCAAACTTATTTTACATTTAATATTTTAATATTTAGCTAAATAATTTATATTGAATATTTGTCTATATTTATTGTTCACAGGAAATTCTGTGTAAACTGGAGACAATGAATCTAAGTTCTGATTGGTCGACTATTTACAAACGCAAGATACCGTCTGTGTGCATTCCTCCGCTAAGATTGGACGATATAGATTCGGAATCAAAGACTTTGAAATCTACAAATAACAAAGAGGCTAAAAACAAATTAATTACAGAATCTTTAACGCAGGTCTACAGAATTATACCTTTATGTTTAATGGATTAAATTGATAGATAAGATAATCATACGAAGATCTTGGAATTATTTCTTTTTTAAAAATAATAAAAATGCAATTTACCCGTGGATGTATACAGTTAATAATCTACTTACAATTGATAAGTAGTAATCTGCAGCGATCGTACTCAAATCGCGCATTCTCCCTGCCAGGAACTGCTCGACGAAATGCATTTTATGTACGAGAATAAGGAGTGCTCGGCGACTGCAACGTGTTCGGCCGACGTAACCAACGACAACGAATTTCACATCGACGTGTCTCCGTCTGCGTTACTGACGCCGCGGCCACCTGGCGGCGAGGCGCCTTGCCTTTCGCTCGTAGACTCTTCGTCGGATAGCAGCGATACTCAACATCAATTCATTCCCAAACCGCCGACGAATAGAAAACCAATCTCCAAACCAATTCCATCGGTTGGTGTTTTATGTGGTTTCATAATAATATTAATTCATTTACGGTACCTCTACTCATCTGGAATATAGAAGTTCAGAATATACTATATGGCTGTGTGTTAGAATTGTATAAACACTTGATCCGTTCGTATTTGATTTTTATAAGTAATGTTAATACAATACTTTCACTAACTGTTTGCGATATAATAATTTGAGGATGCCATATAAATACAAACTTAGTGTTGATAATTACAAATTTCTATAACAAAAAAATAAATGCCTTATAATTTTTTCGTCCAGGTTATTTACGTCCATTTATTACGTCCAGGTAAAACCCACACCGAACATGACACGAACAAAGAATGCAACTTACCTGAAGCGCAGCGAAATTGTGGACAAACGCAGAAAATTGAAGCCTACGAAGATAAACGAAACAAAGAAGAACAATTGGGAGGAATGTGAAGAGAACAGTATTTCCAAGGCGATATCAAAGGTAGTACAATAGATATTGTGATAATGTGTAACAATCGATATACATTATATATATTGACTACTATTGTGTATTTTTGCTTATTATGATTTATTCTTATATTATCTATTGACTGTTATGTGGTATTCGTTTGCTAATTCAGTGATCGCAGTATGGTCCCATTGATAATATGCAATATTTTATTTCTATTTCCAACTCTTTCGCTAACTCCTCGTAAAAGCTATACATTCACGTATAACAATTCAAGCAAACGTTCCATCCCACTTCCCACTTCATATGGAGACCGTAGTTTTATTTTAGTAACATTACGACACCCAAAGGCCATGACCCAACGCAGAAAATACATCATCGATACCTGCGAAAACTCACCGGTGAACAGCGATTGGTCGATATTAGAGTGAAGTAAACTCGCAACGATTATTATCAAAGACTTATGAAAACATTTATCCACGGAGTGCAATTAGCTCCCATCATTTATTTTAAGGATTTATATTTAGCATTTTACATGTTCTTAATAGGTTAAAATAGGTTGATTTATAAATAATATAGCATTGTTTTATTATGATGTGATTGTTTTCCAACGGATATTCTTATTGTAGCATGAATGTAAACTAGTCATTGTTATTAAGACTTATTGAATAAAAACATTAAAATATCACTGATTATTTTTAATTAAAATTATAATATATAATTTTAAAATTAGGAATATCAATAAATATTACTATCATTTTTGATTACGTACATTCGAAATGAATGCTATATAATTTCTCAAAAAGTCAATTCCAGTATCATCTTTGGAACTGAAATCACATAGAATATATAATTCAAAATTTCATTAATCTATCATATATTGTACGATTATATTTAATATCTAAGTCAAATATATAATCTTAAGGAACTTTTTTAAATAATTAAATATGTATACATTTACCTTGCAATCATTAATTGGGGCAGAGATGTAATTAAACTATTATTCATGTATTTCTTTTGTAAATCAAGAATCGATTGAATTAATTTGCCTTCTCCGAGTAAATCAATTTTCGTCAAAATAAACTGTAGGAATGTACAAGTGAATAAACTCTCAATTAGTATAGTGTCAAATAAATATATAATTATAAGAACTAACGGTAAATGGCTTTCCAAATTCGGCCAGCATTTCTATTCCAATCTCATCAAACTCGCAGACTCCTTTACTACAATCGATCAGTAGAAATGTATGCACCAATCTGTAATGAAATGTAATGCAAAGTAATCGAATGAAAAACTCTGAATACAAAATATTGAGACGACGAAACTTACTGTTTCCTGTATTGCAGATAGTTTTCGACGCAATCTATGAAATATGACGGCATATTCTCCCCGTAGCCGGGCATGTCTACCAATGCAAATATCGGATCTACGCTATACATCTTTATTGCGTTCGTGTGACCCTATAGAAACTGTATTTATATTATCCAGTGTATTAAAAAAATAATAATATGTTATTAATTACAACATTTAATAGCATTAGCGTTAGTATAAATATCGATATATAAATCTAACAGGTTTCCGAGACACTGATATTTTAACTTTATTTATCGGTGGATTATAAAATAATGATTTAATCAAGGATGACTTTCCACAATTACTGGCTCCAAGAAATACCACCTAATATATAATTTAAAAGTATTCATAAATTAAATTGATTATCATTTTCATAATTACATTAAAATAATTATATGTGATTAAGTAACTTTACAAGATATTATTTACCTCTGGTAATCTAGAATTAGAAGGTAACATATCTGCCCTCGCTACTCCTTTCAATTCCTTAATATCTCTTTTGAAATATATTGACGATTTATTGTCTGGTGAATTATAAATCGAATCTGCTTTCGTAATTAATGGAATTTGTATAAATTCTTGTAATTTACTAATAGGATTTATGTTACATATTTTAAACTCAATATTGTCTATGCTATAATTATTTATATTTAATAATTTAATATAATTATTTTTATATATTTTTGAATATATATTTCTAAGCTGAATTAATTTAGTTACATACATGATGATGTAATTATGTTAAGTTACTCTTCTAATATAATTACTTTCACTGACAGAATAAGACTTTTTAATAAAAGTTATATACTTATTTCAAGATGAATATAAAGAATACTTAATAACTATATTATACAAATAAATAGAATAAACTGTTGTATACATAATATATAGATTCTATATAGAAAATAATCGTGTGTACTAAATTTTGTATTAATATTTGTGTATATTTATATTCTAAATTAGAAGTGAATACATATTTATACTAAAATAGCCTGGAAATTAAATATATAAAGTGTAAATGCAGTGTGTAAATTGTTAATGTCTTTAATTATCTATTATGTTATTGGCATTGGCTAGATATGCTGTGAAACATGCTACATTGTTTACAAATAATTGTATTTAGGCATTGGCTAGATAGGCTGTGAAACATGCTAGATTGTTTACAAATAATTTTATTTATATAATTTTCATGTCTTTGTGGTTCATACATTGTTGATTATTAAATATAGATATTACATTGATATCAATAGAACGTTTACTAGCTACAGTAAATAGAAAAATATATATTTATTTTCAATATAACATTTTTTCATACCATATATACTGAATAAACTTGAAATAACTAACTTTACTAGATATATTAATAGTTAATGTGATATATTACTTAAAATTTATATTTTGAATTTAGCCATATCTAGAATTTGAGCATATATGCTATAGTAAAACTATAGTTTACCAAAATTATTTCATAACAATATAAATAAAGGGAAAAGTATAAGTATTTTTTAGTGTATTATATTTGTTAGACTCTATATATAGAATAATTCGTAAATCGTGTTTATATAATATAATTATTACATATAAAATATATGTTTATTCCTTATTATAATATATAATTATAAAATTATTTGAATTGTATATTAAAATTTGAAACTTTATAGGAGCGCGAAGTTTAAATAATTTATAAAATTTCGTAAAATATATTTTAATTTAGATTCCTATATATCGTCATACAATATCTAATATCATGTTTATTAATACAAATATTATAGATAGTGAATACATTAATTAATACAGATAATATAAATAATATAGATAAATTAATACAGATAATAATACTATTTTAATAAAAAATATCCCATGAGAAGGATTTTATATTTTATAAAGAAGCTATAAAAGAATATGAAGTTAAAACTGATTAACATTATTTATTAAAAGATACTTATAAATATAGCGCAATTCCAAAAGGTAACATATTTGAAATTTGTAAAGGTTTAAAAATAATTAAATTATCATGTTACCATTGGCAACAAATTGAAATATATATATACAATGTTGAATATACATAATAAAATTATTTTATAATCGATGAAAGCTTAAAAAATAGATATATCAAATATAATAAAATTTAAATGTTTATATTATAAATTTTACCAATTACGAGGACTAATAGTATTCAAATATAATATTAAAATATTTGATTTGAAAAAATTATTTAAACTCGTTCAAAAAATGAACCTTTTTAATATATATATATTTCGTAATTTGATAATCAATAGTATATTAATGAAATATTTTAAGAACATGCATATTTGTTTTAATAGTATCAACAGATATTTCCAAATTCGTTACATATAGATTTTATGATAAATTGTAATATAAATAAATATGCATTTTCCCCATTCTTTTATTTATTTATTAAAATCGGTAACTAGTAGAAATGTTATTGATATCTATGTAATATATATATATATATATATTTAATAATTAAACATGTATTATCCATTAAGACAAGAAAATAACAACATTATTTGTAAATAATGTAGCACAGTTAACAGCCTATCTAGCCAATGCCCATGTTATTCAAACTGTATTTGTATATCAAAGATAATAGATTTAGCAATTATAGATATAATAATAATTTAAAAATTTGAATTTAGAGGACAATTCATATATTTAATTTTATTTGTCATGGCATTTAATATTTTAAAACGAACAAATGCTCTTATTCCTCTTATATCGCGATCTATAAATAGGTAAATATATTAAATTATTAATTAATTGTTACTGTATCTTAAAAATGTCAAACTCGTAAATTATCGTTCATATTTCCATAATTATCATAATATTTGGGTTTGCGATACGACAGCCGAGGGCCGTCAGCGGTAACTATTCGATGGGTTTGGTATAGACATGCGATATTTATTTATAATCATTTAGGACAATTTTATTTAATTGCAAGTGAACTAATATATTTATAGTATGACAATATAATTATCCTTTTATAAATAAAGTAGTCGATAAGATTAGATAGTATTAGATTTGTAGTTATTAATATTGAAATTTAAAATGCTAATAAAGTTCGTAATCAATGGAATGTTCTAGAGCATCATAAATCAGAAATTATAATTATTTACATATATCCAACTAATGTGCAACAGTTTATAAATTAAATTCATTAATATTTAGTAGAATAAATATGCAATTATTTTTAAGATTATATAAAGTTGTATTTTCAATTTTACTTTAACGTTTATAATTAATATGCACTACTATTTATCATTAGTTTATTATTAACTAATGATTAATATGCAATACTATTTATCATTAGTTTATTATTAACTAATCTTACGACAACTTAATCCGTAAAATATGTTAGTATGAGATGAATAATAAGTTTTATATATTTGTATATATATTAAACAAAAAGAACTCTCTTAATCCCTTGCTCTCGTTTATTTAGTTACTGTGCAAATACATGGTTTCAATATATATAATCTGTTACATATATATATCCTTTAATTAGTAATTTTTTAATATTTTTGAGTCAATTTTTAACAATATATAGATTTATAGAAGATAATATTTCTGCGAGTTTGTATATGTAGTAATATATTTATTAAAAATAAACTTAATTTATAGTTCGTTTAAAAACCATCAAGCAATTCTTCTAATATAATCTACATATATACATAATTATGCAGTAGATTTAAATACTAACAATCCATGTTAATAATGTGTTACAATATAATAACGTCTACAATAAATATCGTTATAAATATATATATTTACAGATTAGATATATTGAGTAATACTATATTATAAAAAATCTTATGTATGTTTTTTTTATCACTCTTTAATAATCAAATGAAATCCTAATTTCAAAGTAAACGATTAATTTATATTTAGTTACAATTTAATAAAATACTTAACCTATACTACTTGTGCTGCTATTGCCTTTACTACTCTTACTTACCGAATACCATTATATGAGAGGCGAATTATTATATTTCTCGTAAATATTCCTCGTAACAAAACATATCGTGAATCAGACACGAAGTGAAGATTGCCATAACGCAGAGACTATACTCCACCGAACCAATGGCCAAACCCGTTGCCGATGGCGATACTAAACAATATTCGCCGAAGATCGAGTCGCTAGTTTCCCAAATTTCAAATCTCAGTTTGCTAGAAGTCGCCGATCTCAACGAATTGTTGAAGGTTTGAAAAGTCTTCGGCGTGTTTACGTTCAAACGTAAAACTTGTTTAAATACCTAATCATTTTAATTAATATAAAACCTACTCGAACGCAATTGTTAAGTTATAATCTACCATGCAGTAGTCGCAATTTTCAACTCGCAGCAATACAGAATTAGTCACTAAAATAACATATGCACAAGTTAACGCCAGGATAAGTGTTGAGTAGGTTGAATTGATATTACCAAAGTTTGTGTTATTTAGTGAAAGTTATAACGTCATCTGTACATATGAAACTATATTGGTGTTCGATTAATCACGTGATTGCATACTTTATACTTTCAGAGCACTCTGAATATCTCCGAAGCTCCGGTGATGATGGGAGGACCAGCCTTAGCAGCCCCCACCTCCCAGGTGACCATGTTTTGTCATAGTTAAATAATAAAATACTTACATTAATAAATAATAAAATACTTACATTAATAAATAATAAAATACGTACATTAATAAATAATAAAATACTTACATTAATAAATAATAAAATACTTACATTAATAAATAATAAAATACTTACATTAATAAATAATAAAATACTTACATTAATAAATAATAAAATACTTACATTAATAAATAATAAAATACTTACATTAATAAATAATAAAATACTTACATTAATAAATAATAAAATACTTAAGTTAACCACTTAATTAATAGAATTGCCTTAAAAATTATGTTCAATTTGATTTAACTCAATAGATTCAGATTGTAATTTTGAACATTTTTATATTATTTTAATAACTTGCATACACACATTTACCCACAAAGATACACACATATCACTTTCGTACTTTTAACATCGATCCCGCACAAATGTCAGGAAGAGGTCGAAGCTGAGAAACCGATTTCTAAACTTGTCACAGTGAAATTGATGTCTTTTGATACGAGCAAGAAAGTTGCACTGATTAAAGTCATTAAAGCCGAAATCACCGGAATGAACCTTGTACAGGTAATTAGCTTAAGCTGCTATATAATTCTCCGAATTAATCTATTCTAATGGAATCATTGCAAAGCTGTTTTAGTATTTTTATTTTTAAATCAATTTATATAAAATCAGTTGTAATTATTGTTTGTGACGTTTTTTTTTTATTTACACATTCGTTAGTTATCATAATATAATAAAATTTATATGTTAAACAAATGTTTATAGTCTAAGAAGTTTGTGGAAAGTTCTCCACAAATTGTGCAACGGGATTTGTCGAAAGAGGATGCTGATAAATTGAAGACCGTTTTAGAAGCAGCTGGTGGAACCACAAGCTTTGAATAAAAATATTAAAAGATTCATTTCTTATTATTAACTTATTTCAATATTATTAACGAAGCTACTTATTTCTTAACATCAAAAACCAAACATGTAATAATTTATAATATGGTGATGAAATATATAAATATAAATATGTACATATAAAGCATGACAGGAAGAAAGATGACCAGTTATTCGAAAATATAGATAGCTATACTCTTGAAAAGTGATATTAAATACTTTTATATAATGAAAAATCTGTTGCAGTTTCTGATATTTTGTTTACTAAAAAACATTTTTTTTTATCAATATATTTATTTAATTATATGTATGAAAAATAAAATTAATTTAGATGTCTATTATATATACAGTATGGAAAGAAGAAATATAGAATTTCTATTTATATTAATTAATTATGAATTCATACAATTAGATACACTATTTCAAATATTTGTTTTTAAAATATTATCTTTGATCCCCAATTTGCATATATCGTACTATTCGATTTATTGACATTCCTTTAACTTTATCTAAATGATTTGTACATACAAAACATGATATTTACAATGATTAAAAATAAATAACTATATATATATATTCAATATGGAATATCATACTATTGATTAAAAAAAAGTTTAAATGAATTGAATTTATATTAATAACCCCATAACAATAAAATTCGATAATAATAACCGATGATATTATATATAGATTTTGCATATCTATATATGTTGATAATTGATATTATAATTTATTTATTTATATCGCATAGTATTTATGGAACAAAAAGATCAAATACATATGCGATATATTATTTAAGTGTTAAGTATAATATATATATAATTAGTTATGTTAATCAGAATTCGAATTATATCTGAATTTAATATTATTTTCAATTGATGAAGTTAAATATTTAGATAATAAATTATGAATTGAAAGTAATATTACATTTAGATATAATTCGAAGTCTGATTAACATAACTAATTATATATAGTTAGCTATGTCTAACTTATATTATACTTCAGATATACCTACTCACAACAAACTACAATATTTAAAATGCGTTAATTGCCATAGATAAACACTAAGTTAATTATATTCTAAATTTGTTATTGGTACTATAATATTAGTATAGTTAGAATTATAAATTATGGTATAATAATATAGTATAGACTATCTAATAAGACTATAATCTTATACGGTAAATTATAAAAATATGCCAGTAGATTAAGATACAGAAATAGTAGATTTTTGGACAAGATACATATCTTTTTATCGTAATTCACTTCATATCAAATTCATTGACAAACCAATTCAATTTGATTTCATCACCAACCCACATCATAACACATACGGTTTACCACAAGGTTCGATGTTCGAACCTATATTTGTTAACCCTCTTACTTGACTTAGTCAGCGACTAAGTCAAGTAAGATATATACTTCTACACTTGTATTGATGAATTACAACTATACCCGATCCCTCCAACGATATTGCCAAACTAAACGAGAGCATTAACGTTAAAAAATATTGCTTGTACCAATTGTCTTCACGGTAAAGCTGCAATACTCTTATTTTATTGAATAACTATACTAAAAACCTAACATAATATAACTTTAACCAAACACCTAACATATATATATATAAATCAATTAACTGCACTATTCATACGATATAAGTGATTATATTATTCTAGTACTACGAATCTAATAAAATTACTTGTGACAACCCAAAATAGAAATTGTGATTCAAATCTAAACTCACTTCCTGATTATACTATCTCCGAACATTATAAGCTACAATACTCCGCTGCCCTTGCGGTAATTCGAATACAAAATTACTTCAGGATACCCATCTTCCCGTACTTTAAATTACTTCACTGGTTCCTTATTGACTACTCTTACTGGTACACCGAGTCACTCATCGTAGTAACTCCGATTATCTTACTGAAAATTATCTAATTAAAACCCTTCCTTACTACGAGGCAACAACACTATATTTAAATTATATATCCCTTCTACACTCATTCATAAAGAGAATCTGACTTATCTCTAATATGCCTAAAATAATGGAATATGTTCCCTCAATAAGAACACTATTCTCCTTGCCAAAATTTAAATACTACTATTACTACTACTACTACTACTACTACTACTACTACTACTACTACTACTACTACTACTACTACTATTACTACTACTATTACTACTACTACTACTACTACTACTACTACTACTACTACTACTACTACTACTACTACTACTACTACTACTACTACTACTACTACTACTACTACTACTACTACTACTACTACTACTACTGCTACTACTACTACTACTACTACTACTACTACTACTACTACTACTACTACTACTACTACTACTACTACTACTACTACTACTACTACTACTACTACTACTACTACTACTACTACTACTACTACTACTACTACTACTACTACTACTACTACTACTACTACTACTACTACTACTAATACTACTACTACTACTACTATGTAAGCGAATATTTAAAAGACTTATTCGTCGCCGCCTATTTTAATTAATTTCTAAAATACTGCCGATAATTTAATGGAAGTATATAAACCAATCCGTCATAAGATATTACTACTACTATTAATCTAGTGGTTATTTCTGAGTTACTTAGTATATATTGTGTATATTATTATATTATTATTATTATTATATTATTATTATTATTATATTATATTATTACTATGATTTTTAATATTAATTATAATTTATTTTTTATTATAAATATAAATTAAATAACTAAAATTTAAAAACATTATTTTTTTTGCATGTCACATTGCCTAGCGATAATATCCAAGTTTCGCTTAGCAACCAAATCATAAATAATAATATTATAAAAATTATAATTCTAGTATTATAATATTGGATATCAAATATAAAAATATTTATAACATCTCTTACGGATTAAAAGTATTATAATTATATTGGATATTATACCTAGGTAATTATCTACATATAATTATCTAATTTATCATATGCTAAGTCTAAAGTAATGTATTCGTGAAGTGTTTATTAAAGTTATTAACTAATTAAAGTTATTTGCGTAAATTCATGAATATCAGTATGTATGTGTGTGTGTGTGTGTGTGTGTGTGTGTGTGTGTGTGTGTGTATGTGTGTGTGTGTGTGTGTGTGTGTGTGTGTGTGTGTGTGTGTGTGTGTGTGTGTGTGTGTGTGTGTGTGTGTTGTGTGTGCGGAATAAAGTACAACCCTATATATTATATATAACGAGCTATATTATATATTCTATAGTATTGATATGCCCTTATATAGGACACACACATTGCAAGTATATTTATTGTAGAGGAAGAACTAAGAACTTGTTCGAGATGAATTCAGATAATTCACCAATATGGATGAAAAGAAGAATTGTGACTAGGTATTTTATATATATATGTAAATATGGGATTATGTTAAATATTATATAGGGTAGTATGTTTCATTTTAAATCTAATGGTTTTAACGGTGAATAATTAGTATCTATTACCACAGATCTACGAGGAAATTGAATTTAATTAAGAATAATACATTTATCGAAATAAAAGCTACGTATAAACCCATAAAAACGATTACGGATAATGGATATTCAAATTCACCTAAGATTTATAAAACGACTTTAATATCTAATTCCATTCCCAATTTATCACGTATTAATTCAAAGTCGCTTTCTAATAACGGTGTTGCCAATAACCAACATGTTGCTATGTTAACTCCTGGAAATACAATAGCGAACAATTGTAATTTGTATAAATCCATATTGAAAACAAGACACTCCGATTCGAATTCGAAATCAGAAATCCCAAAAAGAAGGAAAGAAGTGAGTTTTTCTATTCCTAGGGAAAGTCAAGAATCTACTGTTGACAAGAACTATAAAACAAAAATAGAATTACTCAACGAAAATATGTGGACTGATATTATATACCAACCAGCGAAGTCAGCAGTAAATATAGCAAAACTATTTTCCATGGAAAAAACGTATACAAATTAATTATTTTTTCACAAATAAACGTTTAACATGTTAAAATAAATCTATAGCATTTAATTTAACGAATTATTGATAAATCGCTATTATACATAACATCATCAATTCATTTAAGTCAACAGAAAATAACATATATTTGTATTAACTTATTATTGCTATAATCTAATTTGTTATGAAGTTAGTGGATATATATATATATATGTGTATGTGTGTGTGCAATGCAACGGTGTACATATTGTAAATATATCGGAAATTTAAAAAACATTTACTTTATTACAATTTAATATAAACAATTTAATAGATCCATTTAAAGTTCAAAACTCCACCTTAAAATAAGGAACATTTATAAATATATAGTATCCTAAACTCTTGTTCTTGTAAAAAATAGAAATATATCCAAGAATATTAAATAAAAATTATGATCTATTTACAAAATAAAAATAATTTTATTAAATAAATAAAAATAATTAAATTTTAATAACATATTTAATTTTTCATTAATATAATATGTTTTTATTTTGTATATGAGTTTATAATGCCCTCAATAATAAATTATATTAGTATGTACTGTATTATTTCATTAAACATCAAGTTGGCAATTGCGGGTAAAATTGCATTTATATATACAATATATGTATCAGTATTTAAAAATGTTTATATAATGTATAGGTAAAATGTATAGGTAAAAATATAGATTTACATTATATATATAACTAATCTTTATAGGTAATTTACAATGATAAAGTTTTTCTTTAGATTTTTAATAATTTTTTCAGCATAGATAATACTATAATTTAAAATATAATTGTACTTAGTGGATTGCTTCTTTTTGTATTATTATATTGATATATTTATATTATATTTTTTCTTAATTTGTCATGGTCATTTCTTTTACTAATAGTTTTTATTTTGAATAATATTAGAATTAAATGTGTATTGTTTCTAATACTTTTGCAATTTCTTCTATGTGAAGTTAGTATATTCCGATTAAACGTATATAAGCAACACCAAGAAGTGATATATTTACATATATATATTTACTATAATCTATATAGTAGTTTGTGAGCAAATTCCCAGTCCATGTAAGACGTTTGTGAAAAATGCTACTTGTAAGAATGTAAGTAATAATGATATAATATGCAATTGCTTGTCTCTTGCAAAAGGACAACGATGTGAGAATGGTAGGTAAATATATATATATATATATATATACCTTCTATTAATATACGCTAAATATGTAATACGCATTTAATATATAAAGGGGGTATATTGTACCCGGCGTAATAAACACACATTTGTTTTCTATAATACATCGACTATAGTATGTCTTATTAAAACAATAGCCTAGTACTCTTTAAGTAATGCGATATGGATGTATTTATTTATTTTAAACCAAATATATATTATACGTTCCACGTCATATATCGAATTGGAACGTTCTAATTAGATTCTCGATAGAGTTAATTTGAGATTACAATATTTGCTTCACGAGTCCAGATATAAATGTATGCGATGACAAAAATGCGTGCAATTTGGGAACTTGCGAAAACCTGCCCTACAATATCAGATGCCAATGTCCTAAAGGAAGAACAGGACTCAGATGCGAAATCGGTAGGTAGTCGTTATCGTCCACGGCTCATATATGCGAATAAATAACTGAAATAAGACAATGATCCATAGAGAACAACAATGCATGCGAGCACAACCAATGTTATAACTCCGGTATATGCATTCAAACTGGAAATTACACATACATATGTGATTGTATTGATGCATATCATGGAGTTGATTGCATAGAAAGTATACGATCTACATATAATCTTATATACTCTCCTCTCCTCTCCCTCTCCCTCTCCCTCTCCCTCTCCCTCTCCCTCTCCCTCTCCCTCTCCCTCTCCCTCTCCCTCTCCCTCTCCCTCTCCCTCTCCCTCTCCCTCTCCCTCTCCCTCTCCCTCTCCCTCTCCCTCTCCCTCTCCCTCTCCCTCTCCCTCTCCCTCTCCCTCTCCCTCTCCCTCTCCCTCTCCCTCTCCCTCTCCCTCTCCCTCTCCCTCTCCCTCTCCCTCTCCCTCTCCCTCTCCCTCTCCCTCTCCCTCTCCCTCTCCCTCTCCCTCTCCCTCTCCCTCTCCCTCTCCCTCTCCCTCTCCATCTCCCACTCCCACTACCTCTCCCTCTCCCTCTCACTCTCACTATCCATCTTCCTCTACATATACATATTCCTCTCCCTTCCCATCCCCCTTCCATTTACATCTCCCTGAGCACAATAATTGTCATCCCTAGCTGGAGCATTACCATGTAAGTCTAACCCTTGCTACAATGTGAATCTTCGCTGTAATCATGTCATTGGCGGTTATGAATGCAGATGTGAACGCGGCTTTAAGGGATATAACTGTGAATTAGGTTTCAATAGATAATTAGTAACCATTCATTATTCTAACATCGATTGATACGTTATAGCTTAAACCTAGTAATAATGACAAATTTAAATCATAACAGGTATATATTTATTAATTATTATATTATCACTACGATACGTCTGAGTGCATAGATATATGTTAATTGCGTAATCATTGACGTTGCGTAACTCGATGATCTACAGACATTAACGAGTGCCTGGATAATACACACAAATGTAATTTATTTAAGAGTACCTGTAATAATACGATCGGCGGTTACACTTGTATCTGTGATTACCGTTACAAAGGAAAATTGTGCAAAACAGGTTGGTATTCTATAGTGTAATATTGCAAAAGAATATTTGGCTGCTAAAATTGTACCGTGCTTATTTTAAACATATATAATTGATCACTACTTCTAAATATAAAACAAATATAAAAATTTTCGTACGACTTTGTTTCGTACGACCAATAAGTTTTAGCCTAAATAAAAATTATAATTAGATTCAATAATTATCATTCCAGACTCAATATTTTAATGAAATATAATTATTTTCCCTTAACACGATACGCATAAGCATTAATCCGAGTTCATAATATAATATGTATATATTATTAATTAAATCGTATGGTGTTTTTATCGCTTAACTCGATATATCGTACTAGTGACGTGTATAGGAGTTAAATGCGTGGTTTAATCTAGCGGATAGGGTAACATAGGGTATTACATAGGGTAACAAATATTTAAATGGTCATTGAATTCATTTAGCTAAACCACCATCTGGATATTGTGAGAAAAATAACCCTTGTCAAAATGATCAAATGTGCAAGGATACAATTCTATCCTACGTGTGCAAATGCGTGGGTTACACTGGTACTAATTGCGAATTCGGTGCGTTGATATATATACTGTACTTGTCGTTTATATATATTTACATAATTATAATCATGTATAATTTTATAGTACTAATTATAGCAAAGTAGAATGCAATAGTTAATCTACTATACATAATTATAAATATATGTATATATATATATATATATATATATATATATATACATTAGTATTTAGAAATTTAAAAATATATTTAAACTGTCATAATAATATTATAAAGTATATCATGGTGTCTTGTTATTGTATTATATAATAGATCTACTAGTTACAATAGTCTTCTATTTTTATATATAATATATATATATATATATATATATATCATTATACGTTCTATATAATACATACAAATATGGTGTAATATAAAATTAAATAAAATTAAATAACAGTGTTATCTAAATATATTGACGATATCACATTATCTTACAATTTATTTTAAGAATAAAAACAATTATATTCTATCATGTGATCAATACATTATGCCATAGTAATAATAATAATAATAATAATAATAATAATAATAATAATAATAATAATAATAATAATAATAATAATAATAATAATAATAATAATAATAATAATAATAATAATAATAATAATAATAATAATAATAATAATAATAATAATAATAATAATAATAATAATAATAATAATAATAATAATAATAATAATAATAATAATAATAATAATAATAATAATAATAATAATAATAATAATAATAATAATAATAATAATAATAATAATAATAATAATAATAATAATAATAATAATAATAATAATAATAATAATAATAATAATAATAATAATAATAATAATAATAATAATAATGATAATATTATAGTGATATTATTATTAAATTATATTTAAGATATTCATGAGTGTAAGAATCCCAAGATTTGCAATAACAATGGTAAATGCATTGAATTGTCAGGAGGTTATCGTTGTGAATGTACTATTTCTTATCGAGGATTACTTTGCCAATTTAGTTAGAATAGTTCGTTACTTCATTATCTTATCATGTGATATGATCATATAATATGTTTAAGTTATTTATTAATAATGATGACAATAATGTAAATAAACATAATCATTTTGTTTTTATTTTATAGAAATCCACAATTACCTAATAACTAATTTACTATAATATAGTATTATTTGTAACTTAATGTTAGACAGGTACAGTGACCTTGAATAATAAATAACTAACCTATGATTATAACGGTTCTTAGAAGAAAAATCCTGCAAAGGAAATACATGTAAAAATAATGGAATATGTATAGAATTAAAATCAGGATACAACTGCAAATGTCATGTAGATTACAATGGACAGAATTGTGAATATAGTTCGTGCTAGTAATAATTATAAAACAAAATCATTGTAATATTACGCTTGGGATAATTTCCTAGGTAGTTCACCTTAACTAGTTTCCTAGACTCTCATATTGCAGAAAATGAAAGATGCGAAGATAATCCTTGTGAACACGGCCAATGCAAGCATGCTGCGGACACTTACGTCTGCAAATGTGTCCCTGGGTACGAGGGTTTGAAATGCAATAAAGGTAGGTTTGTATATTATGATTTTAATTCTCTAGTAAGATATTTTAATTTAATATTTAAATTACATTTATATATCCTATTCTATTAGTTCTCGTATAAGTCTTGATTATAAGAAATAGAACGGAGTTACTAGGATATATTTATTTATTTAGGTATTTATTGATAATTAATTACAATTAATTAATAATTATTAACTTAAAAGTTAACTTACCTATTTTGCTAAACTATATGTTAACTATTTAAATACGACATTATTTATAATTAAATTAATCAAATATATTCTAAAATTATATTATACAGTACACAAAGAAAATCTTGTTGTTTATTAAAAAGAGTAAATACTTTATTTTTAACTAATTCTACATTACTTTAAATTTATCTATAGTTAAGTAGTTAAATATATATAAAATTATTGGTGTTCATTGGTATGTCGTACGTACCTATGAAAATACCTATGAAATATGAATATTTACCTACGTACATATGAATATGTACTTACGTACATATTAATATTTACCAACGTATATATGAATATATTCTTACTACATATGAATATGAACCTACGTACATATGAACATACCTACGTACATATGAATATATTCTTCGTAGACATCGACGAGTGTTATGAAACGGCTTATGTTTGCAAAAACTCCGGAATCTGCACCAACTATAACGGAGGTTTTGAATGCGAGTGTATGAAAGGATTCAAGGGGCATACTTGCGAAGA
>OZ038315.1:34494982-34522482 GCA_964035775.1 Osedax frankpressi | reverse complement strand
TAGATAATTCACTTTTAGAAAAAATAAATATAATTAATAATATATTCTATTTGATAAACTATAAATTCTTAGTTTACATAAAAAGTTTAATTTAAATATTTATTTTTATTTAAAGAATATTAATTATAAATATATTAATGCAAATAATGCTCCTCAGAATATATTCAGATAGATTTATAAAATACAAATGTTGATTTTATTTACATTTTTGAGAACATTCAATTGGAGCAGGTGGATCGCAATAGACATCTACACTCATTAATAACGGCGTAAATACTGTTTTATTATATCGTGACCTGATTGTGGGCGTGTCCGAGGATGACCGGCAGTCTTTGAATGTC
Source organism: Osedax frankpressi (assembly GCA_964035775.1). Lineage (NCBI taxonomy): Eukaryota > Metazoa > Annelida > Polychaeta > Sabellida > Siboglinidae > Osedax > Osedax frankpressi. The sequence goes on along the minus strand of OZ038315.1, from coordinate 34,522,141 downwards.
GGCGGGCGAAAACGCACATTCGTCGATTAGATAGCGAAAGTTCAAGGTCATCACGCTGACCGACTGCAGAAACATAACTCGTAGTTGTTTCGACAATGGACTGATATCTTCTGGCGAACAGCCGATAACCTATAAGTTATATAAGTTTATTGAAACATTTGAAAGTATAAACAATGAATAGACTGTGAATTATAAAAAGTAATTACTACTTAGTAATTATTAAATAATTCCATAATTAAGTTTAAAAGGATTACAAATTTAAATATATAATGGAATAAATTATTGCTCATCATATATACTTTAATACGGAAACATTTCGCTGTTATAAGCTGGAAATATAAGTATCGAACTTGCTTACCCCCACACTACGAAGTCCTCGCACTGAGAAGCTCTAACTTTGTTTAGCTCTCACATTATTAAGCCGTTAATACTATGAGACACTGGTGTGAGATTATTATAAGAAAGCATATGGATCTTAAGTTATAATGCACTCTTCAAAAAAATAACCTCAGTATCTCTGGTTAAGTTTTAAATCATATTAATAAATACTAATGTAAGTTAACGGATATAATACTTTATCAATAAATATTATCAATGCGAACATCCAGATGTTGATATTTATAAGAAACTGAATTCACCTAAAACCTATTTGAAAACTACTCACGTTACGTCAGGCTATAGGAAAAATGTCCACAAAGTATTATCGAAATTCGAGGCGCCCTAGAAATATTGTTCGTAGTTGACCTTACACTAAATACGGGGTCACCGCCCGTTTAACCTTTGCCAAGACGTGCTGAGGCAAGCGGTACTTGCTGATGGCACGACGTTGACTAAACGTACAAATCATCCGCAACGTAACGTGTTCAATCGCGAGACGTTGGTGTAATTCGTCGTGGATGGAGCGCAGGGAAGCGAGGCTCAATTTGAATATGTAGGGGGCGGTAGCGATGTCGTCGTGGGTGTAGCCCTGTTGCCGGATAAACGCACCGAGAGGGAGAGAGAGAGGAGGAAGTTTAAATGGGAACGTATTTTGCCGGCTACCGTAAGGTCGAATGGATTTACCTTGGACAACAGGAAGTCGAGTTTCGGCTTAAGTACGTGAAACTGCTGTCGGCTGACGTAGGGGATCTTCAACCAGAAGTCGGCATCGCGGCACACGTCCAGGCCCGGAGCAGCGGTGCCTGGAGCATGGCTGGTGTAGGCAGACGAGGATGCAGACGTGGAGTTTTGACTTCCAAAAGTATTAGTGAAATAATTTAAACGTTCATCTTCGCTCTCCTCCGACTGTAAGGCAATTTATCTCTATACAATAGTCATTATAGTGATGACAATAGTCACTATAGTGATGACAATAGTCACTATAGTGATGACAATAGTCATTATAGTGATGACAATAGTCACTATAGTGATGACAATAGTCACTATAGTGATGACAATAGTCATTATAGTGATGACAATAGTCACTATAGTGATGACAATAGTCACTATAGTGATGACAATAGTCACTATAGTGATGACAATAGTCACTATAGTGATGACAATAGTCACTATAGTGATGACAATAGTCATTATAGTGATGACAATAGTCACTATAGTGATGACAATAGTCACTATAGTGATGACAATAGTCATTATAGTGATGACAATAGTCACTATAGTGATGACAATAGTCACTATAGTGATGACAATAGTCCCTATAGTGATGACAATAGTCATTATAGTGATGACAATAGTCATTATAGTGATGACAATAGTCATTATAGTGATGACAATAGTCACTATAGTGATGACAATAGTCACTATAGTGATGACAATAGTCACTATAGTGATGACAATAGTCACTATAGTGATGACAATAGTCATTATAGTGATGACAATAGTCACTATAGTGATGACAATAGTCACTATAGTGATGACAATAGTCATTATAGTGATGACAATAGTCATTATAGTGATAACAATAGTCACTATAGGGATTTAGATGAATAACAATTAATAACAAATTGCAATATAGTTTTAATAAAGAAAATTAAAATAAAATGTAAATCTATATACTTTTTATTATAAAAATGATTTTTGGATACGTACCCTAATATGGTTACGAAGAATTTCGCTGTAGATCGTATCCGATTGGGCGAGCCAGGAGACTCTGAGCGGACGATCCGGTCGCTTCTTCTTCAACTGTTGGGCACGTTGCTCGAGGGTAGCTGCTCGACGGTTCTTCAGAATATGAGAGTGAGCACGAATGTCATCCAGCCTCGCCCCGTGTTTCAACAAAATATTCATCTGTTCGCGGAGAGGCGGTGAGGGAACGAAGGAAGATGTTTTGCTATTCTGATATTCGAACATAGATATGTACAAAATACACGATATGAAATTAAAAAATTATTAACGCAAACTATTTTATTAAGTTACTTTGTCTTTATTGAAAATGATAATTTTGTTATATGTAATCAAATATGGTATTGATAAATATTAATATATACAAAAATAGTATTCTAAAAATAAATAATATAAACTGTCTATTAAATTGCATGAAATAAAATACTGTATAGTATATTATATAAACTATTTAATTATTACTTTATAACTTATGATAGAATACAAATTATTTTATGTAATATAATTTGTACTACTATATAATTAGACATAACTATAATCTGTTCATAACTATATTAATATTTCACCATATATGTGATTTGATCAGAATCAATAATTATAAATAAAAAATTTTTTTTTAAACAATTTAATCAATTTATTAGTTAATATACCTTAATTTCCATATTTTGTGTCGATGTTGAAAACAGTCGAGGATTCTTGCCGACCAGTTCTAGCAATTCACTTTCATTGCATTTAAATTTGTCGTACCAATAATCGGCTACACTAATAAAACCACCAGATTTCTTTTCTTTGTACTGTTTAATCTATTATTATAAATTAGTTATATTAACATATTTATAATTTATTATTTTAGCTAGTTTAATTGGTAGGGATAAAATATGCAGACAATTCGAGCCGTCAATATCGAATATGAAATCTATCGTAGTTGACATACCTATGACAATTTGAGCAATGAATATTATTTAATATTATAGTATATTCATCATATACCTGTTTAATATATATTATTTAAGATTATAGTATATTCATAATATACCTGTTTAATATATATTATTTAAGATTATAGTATATTCATAATATACCTGTTTAATATATATTATTTAAGATTATAGTATATTCATAATATACCTGTTTAATATATATTATTTAATATTATAGTATATTCATCATATACCTGTTTAATATATATTATTTAAGATTATAGTATATTCATAATATACCAGTTTAATATATATTATTTAATATTATAGTATATTCATCATATACCTATTGAATATATATTATTTAATATTATAGTATATTCATCATATACCTGTTTAATATATATTTTTTAATATTATAGTATATTCATAATATACCTGTTTAAAATATATTATTTAATATTATAGTATATTCATCATATACCTGTTTAATATATATTATTTAATATACTTAATATACATTTTATAAATTAATAATCAACAATGACACTTTATTAATAATATTCTTTATTGTCTAAAATTAATTACTTGTGAATATAAGGAATCTGTATAAACATTTTCAATGCTTTACGTAACATAATAATAAATATGATAATTAATAACTGTACTAAATTATTCCCATGTGCATCTACTATATAGGATAATTAATGGAACATATATTATAGTAGACTAATTGAAAAAGTGAAATATTTCTTTAATTAAATATATGATTTACAATGATAAATAAGTTATTTCAATGCAATAAAAATCTCCTAGTATATTAGATAATTATATTGTTGACATAGTATATCAAATAATATATGCTGATTAAATGATATAAAGTTAATTTTCATTGTTCACTTTGTGATGGTGTATATTAATTTGTTTCGGTTTTAACACTGGCATTTATAAAAATCATTTTGATTATATAATTATTTAATTCATTAAACTAAATATTTATCTACTTTAATTAATTTAATTTTAAAAATTTATAACCTTATCTAACAATATATCTGGAGTAATATCTTTAATATCACTTATTAAATAAATGATAGGTGCAGAAATATTTTTTTTCCCTGCATATTTCCCAATGAAACAACATCGTTCAGTTATTACAGCTTCAGAGAGTAATAAAATATTTGGTACTTCAACTAATTGATATCTAAATAAATTGAATATTTATAAAATTACATTTTAATTAATCAATTAGAATTATAAACAAACCTATGACATCCATTGTTTTCTAAAAAATTAACTTTTTCTTTTATAGTTTTCATCAAATCATCAGTAATGGTCGAAGCATTTGGTTGAACAACTTTGTAAACCTATATTTATATTAACACAAGTATATATATATAACATTAGCTCTATTGTATTATAAATGATATACTATATTATATATTAAAATAATTGTATAATAAAATATATTTCCTAACATGCAACATCCATCTTTCATCTTTTGTAAGAAATGAAGGAGTTTTTATTCTATATGTCCTTTTAAATATATTATATATAGAATATGTATATATATTAGTTGATGATTTCAAAAGTGACCTAGAAAATAATAATTTCAGATTCATCGTGTTACAAATTTATTTAAACTTATAATATTGACTTATTATAAATATCATTTATATATATGTTTTTGAACTTTAGCTAATATATTAGTATTGGTATAGATCAATAGTCAAGATGAATTTACTATTGATATTACATAAATTTAAAAAAAATTTATTTAAAAATTTTAAATAATATTATTCACAGATTATAGATTAGGTACAAAGTTCATGTAAATTTTTCATTGGTAATCTTGGATTCACAGCATATATCATATAATCCAGGTATATTTTATATAGAGTATAGCATTTTGTATCGAATTATATTGTATTGTTATAAACTTTATTTAATTACTTATCATGCCTAACTAAATAAACCGTTAATATGTGTTGATTTAAAAACTATATATGTATTTTCTTAATTTATAATGATTATAAATATACGTCACGGTTGATTACATATCATTGGTAATAATCTATTATCATAATATCAACATAAACAATATTATTACTATATCGTATACCATGAAGTGTGTTATAAATTATGTCAATAGAGATTTTAAAATTACTGTTATTCATAGCTGTTATTATTATATTAAAATTTATTAAACAGAATATGTTAAATTTTTTATGAATTATATTCATATATTCACATCTTAACTATTTACTCAGTATATTATCCATATGTCGTACATATTATTTACATATAAATAAATTTAACCAGTAGTTTTTATACATATTATAAATAATATATTTAACACTATGTACTATACTTAAATTCTTATTAATAAATAAATATATATATATATCCGAATATATTTTACAAATCATGAAGTTCACAATATAAAATTCATCCTCCTTGATTTAAAACCACATCTACTACCTTTTATACCCTTTATTTATGTAATATGTGACAACATTATATGGCTTATTGCAGAGTTCGTATTATCATTACAATATGCCTCCTCACCAACAAATGGAGGTAAACTACGATGGTTACTGGGGTGCTCCCACATCCACCATTGATTGGTGCGAGGCAAACTACGAAGTTTCTTATTATATCGCCGAGTTTTGTTAGTTATTTGGTTAATTAGATAACAACATAGACATAGGATACTTTAATGGCAATTTACAAATATAAATCTATGCACGGCGTCCATTGGACACCTCCATATTTACGGATTAAAACCACCATGTTATTATTGTTATATAATATAGGAAATTATCTAGATTTATTGTGTGTGTATTTAGGCATAGATCTACCAGGTAATTTTATTTATTAGTAATATGTATAATGCGTTACTTTTTATTATTAACGCAATACACAATACTGATTGGGTAATAAGATTATTTATTAAACTTATTAGACAATTTAATTATATTAAATATTTTCTATATTAACTATTAATTATATTACCTATTTACTATATTAACTATTATATATATTAACTATTAACTATTAACTATATTAAGTATCAATTATTTAATAAAAACAATTATTAAAATTACTAATAATATAAGTATTCATTTTGTCATCATGTTCCTTCAGGGAATACCATCAGCAACTGTGTAATGATTGTACCGCCTATACTCGGGGCTGTATTCTCATACAAAGATGGCCTGGAGCTTAGATACTTCTATGCTTACTTATTCTTCTTAAGTTAGTCAAGATCGTAATTATTTAAGTTATTAGACGTAATATAATAAACTACTAAAGATACCATAAGTAACTTAAGATAACCTTAGTAGTTTATTATATTATGAAATCAATAATTAATAATTTAAATTGATTATAAAAGCAATAAAGAAATAAATTCTTGATATATTCTACATTGATATATAAATAATTATAATAATATGTAAGACACTTATCTATATTAAATTAAAGATTATATACCTATTAATTGATCTAAACATATATTTCTCTTATCAGTGGTAGGGATTGGATCTTGGAGTTTTCACGGTACTCTACTTTATGAAATGCAGGTACCGTGTATTTTTGGAAACTGACTTTATATTTAAATTATCGGTTTATTAAAGAAATCGGATCAGTATTAGTAAATTTCGAATAACCTGTATTATATTTTGTATTGGGTCGCGCTTCACTACACATTTATTGCATAGAATTTACTGTAAAGCAGTATTTCATGCAATGTATTATCTCAGATCTGTCGCATATAAAATACATATTCATTTCGAGATGTGGCAGTGGAAATAGTAGGGTTCATTTGGAAGTAAGAATGGTTTCAGTATTAAGAGTAGAGATCACCTACCTCAGAATGCTGCGGTATTATTATATAATATTATGATACGTTAATATACAAAACTCTGTATGTTCAGTCGCAGGCAACACAATATATTCTAACATAGGCTCTATGTTTCGTTTACTAATCGCATGCGTCACTCATCTCCCAGCTTCTTGATGAACTACCAATGATATGGGTGTCCAGTTTTCTTATTTATATGCTGTTCGTATTTCTTCATTCATAATTACTCGGTGTATCAAATGTCGGTGTATCAAATGCATCGTTCTTCCGTGTATATGTACATATTCAGTTATGTGCTATATATTATGTTTATTTAATAATATATAATGTATATATAATAATTAAAATAATTTGAATATGTATATATTATATATTATATAATAAATATATGCTATTATGTTCTCAATGTTTTTATATTTCATAGTGCATTTATGTTTAAAATAAATAAATACTATAATATGATCCGAACATATTATAAGCAATAGATTAGACCCTCATCAGAAGAGATAATAATATATTAATATACGAGTGTATATAAATATACCATATTTATACCACCGATGAATCAATTCTGCAAATAAATCTAGACGGCAAATGCCCAACATACAAAAATAGTAATTATTGAAAATATTGAAATAAACATAAATAATCTATATTCAAATATTTTACTTTCTAGGGTAGAAGTGGATGGAAAGCTTAATTCATCTAATCGTGGACTGAAACTATTTTTATTCTACTATTGTTCAGTAGTTACAGCGGTTATTAATGTGTATGTCTATTATTTAATATTAGTATAAGCCTATGTATTTTAATCGGATGATATGAAATGTAACTCAATAACGTTAAGAATTCAACAATATTCAAGTTTTTTATTTAAGTAGTAATTTAAATATTATAAATTAACATAACATAGTTGTCATATCTAAATGCGCATATATTTATTAATAACTATTTATATCAAAAAACAGGTTTACATTTATATCCAAAAGCCAATATTTCACGAGGTAATTAAACCTTTTATTAATTAATTACTATCTTCATAGATTTTTAATTATTGATAGATTTTATTTCAGTACATTTTATAAAGTTTACAAAATAGTAATATATATATTCTTTTTAATATTTACATATACCATTTGTAAATTTACTATTATAGATCGCTTATGCACTGATGGTTGTGGGCATATTGAAATATTCCATAGATTTGACAAGGTGCGAATAATGAATAATATAATTAAATATAATAATATAATATAATTAAATATAATTAATAAATCACTTTCTTATATATAATAAATATTATATAAGTAACATATTATTCATCTTTTCAATATTTCTTATTTATTTTAATTTTCAGGAAGGTTGAATATTCAAAGAAATTATTACTTTCGAGTTCTTTTTTTTACATTCTAGGGTTTATTATCTGGAATATCGATAATCGTTACTGTAAAAATGCCGGGTGAGTACTATTTCTAAGTATGTCTTAAGGTTATTAAGGTTATTTAAAAATATAATCAACATTCTAATTTGTATCCAATATGTACAGATCTCTCAGAAATACTTTAGGCTACCCTATGAAACCAATTCTCCAGGGACACGCCTGGTGGCATTTGTTTGCTGGATCTGGTACCTATTTATTTTTGTTATTCGCGTTAGTAAACAATATCATTGTAAAAACAAAACAATGTACTCATTTTCTTGTGTGTTGATAAAATACATTATCAATATGTACAGTACTCATGTAATTTATTAAATGTAATTGAATACATTATCAATATGTGCAGTACTCATATAATTTATTAAATGTAATTGAATATATTATCAATATGTACAGCACTCATGTAATTGAATACATTATCAATATGTACAGTACTCATGTAATTTATTAAATGTAATTGAATACATTATCAATATGTACAGTACTCATGTAATTTATTAAATGTAATTGAATACATTATCAATATGTACAGTACTCATATAATTTATTAAATATAATTGAATACATTATCAATATACTATACTCATGTAATTTATTAAATGTAATTGAATACATTATCAATATGTACAGCACTTATGTAATTTATTAAATGTAATTGAATACATTATCAATATGTACAGTAATCATGTAATTTATTAAATGTAATTGAATACATTATCAATATGAACAGTACTCATGTAATTTATTAAATGTAATTGAATACATTATCAATATGTACAGTACTCATGTAATGTATTAAATGTAATTGAATACATTATTAATATGTACAGTACTCATGTAATTTATTAAATGTAATTGAATACTTTATCAATATGTACAGTACTCATGCAAGAGCAAATTTCCAAAAGAAAAAAGTGATATTAAAGGTAATATTAACTAATAGTTTAGAATGAAATGTAGTTTTAGAATGTTATATATTATAATGTTATTACTTAAATAACATAATCTACAGACTACAATGTTCGGACTGTTTCCGTATATAAGAATCATTAAAAACTAATTTTTCATTGTGACAAATTATTAATTTGTTTTTATTAATTCATTTATTTTGTTGCTTTTTTATATATTTTTATCATTATTAACCGAACACCACATTCCATTATAAGAAAATTGAATTTCAATACATCAACTCAAAATCGTATAACTGAATATATTTTATTTGACGGTAATTTGGTTTAAAAGCTACAGAATGAATGGCGTGGCATGAACTATAGTACAAACGAAATAGAAAAATAGATGATATGGATGTCGAATACTATACATAATACATAATAACAGATTTAAATTGGTTTAATGGCGGTATAATTCAAAGGTGTCCGGTGTAGACCTTCATTCCAATTCCACTAGAATATCGTTCTCATCAACTGTGCCCCCGGATGTGACATTCACCTTAATCACCTGTACAATGCGGACGGTGTTGTTAGACTCTCGACTCATTCGTTATTGAACTTTAGTGCGGTTTTATTACCTTTCCGGTTTTACTAGAAGTCAAACTGTTCTGCATCTTCATCGCCTCCAAGACAACGACCTCTTGACCTTCTGAAACCTATTTGGGATTAATACATCATTACAAGACAACCGATATTATTTATAAATTCTGTTTTTACATTGTTATATATTCATTTTCATGTAATTCATGTCGTAGATTTTATTGATAATAAAACCAACTATATTATGGTATAAATTATCTTTCGAAATAGTATAAAAATTGATATATGAAGATATATTAAATTTAAATATACTATTTTTTTATACATGATATTTAATGAATAAGAATACAAATTAATTTTTAGGTATTTGTGTTTTCTATATATAATCATACATAAAATACTAAAAATTAAGTTAAAACTATTAGGTTTAAATATGTAAAAAATATTATTTATTATAAATGCAAAAATTAGGTCAAGTTTTAAAATGTGATTTTCACATCTAAATATTTATTTTTACATATAAACAACTTTATTTCATATATTAAATTTGTATATAAAATTAACATAATTTTAAATATTAATCGAAATTAATAAAAGTTACAACTAAATTTAAAATTATTCAGTGAAATATTTCATATAATAATTTTTTATACATATAAATATTTCAATTCTTGTTTATTTTAATAGTTAGTTGAATATAATAATTATTAAAATACCTCATATTTTATAATACAATATCACAATAAAGTATTATACAATACTTTATAATATCAATAATGAAGTATACTTTTATTGGTGAACAAGAAAACAATTTTGACATAAAGCTATATTAGAAATATCACACATAAACGTAGTACGAACAGATTTACCATTATTCGGATTTTAAAATTTACTACACCTTCATATACACTGGAATTAATAGATTTAATTTGTTTATGGGAAATATTATTAGTGGGATACGTTGTTATTGTTATAAAATAACTGCAGAGGGCGACTTTTAAATTAAACAAGGAGTATTTTTAACAAAATATTAACAAAAAGTTAATAGTTTTTATTAAATAATTATTTGAGCTTTTTAAATTAACATCTCATTTCATATTTTCTACCAATATTTAAAAAAATGTAATCGAATATATTGATTGATATTTCGATAGATAACATTTAAAGACTATTTTTTAATAAGCTTATATTCTTTATTGATATATTTTATGTTGAATAATATTTCATTGGCGTTTTTGGGTTTGAGTAATATTTAGTTACAAATAATTAAAATTATATGTTTAAATTTGTTGATCTTGTCATTTCGGGAACATTGTCGATGTTGTCATGTAAAGTATTAAACAAATAATATCACATTTCTATTATATTCGAAATTAAAATAATTTGATTATATATTTTTAAATAAGTTATATATCATAATATATACAAAATTTTGACTCACATAATATCCCATGACAAATATTGACATATAAGCATTGTATTTCAATTTACAATGCTCATTTATATTTAAAATAATAACAATATTGATAACATTTACTACAATCTATCAAAATTGTAACAATATTAATAACTTCATATTACTAATATTTACACCAATTCATTGCTGATATAATTGACTTCATTGCTGACATAATGCCAATAATGACTTCATTGCTGACATAATGCTAATAATGACTTCATTGCTGACATAATGCCAATAATGACTTCATTGCTGACATAATGCCAATACTGACTTCATTGCTGACATAATGCCAATAATGACTTAATTGCTGACATAATGCCAATACTGACTTCATTGCTGACATAATGCCAATAATGACTTCATTGCTGACATAATGCTAATAATGACTTCATTGCTGACATAATGCTAATAATGACTTCATTGCTGACATAATGCCAATAATGACTTCATTGATGACATAATGCCAATACTGACTTCATTGATGACATAATGCCAATACTGACCATATCTCCGACTTTGACAGCAACTGACTTAACAACTCCGGGCATAGGAGCTATCACCATTGTTGATGTATCCATTATCACTTTCTCAGGCATATAATGCCAATATTCAGCCATTGTTTTCTCTAATACTTGTACGGTGAACTGTATAGTTTATGACTAACTCAATTTTTATGGATTTACTTGGAGGTTATATAATGGTATAATAATCTATTAAATATGCAGATTTTCTGATGATGATTAACTAATTAATTATAATTTTAAATGCAATTTTTATATGAGATCTATAATTTTCATAATTAGACAGAAATATATTTAAATGAAGATGATTTAATTAAAAGCTTGTATTGACTAACCACTGTACCAAGATATCTTATCTTAATGTGTCCAACATTTCTGTCTAACAACTTTAATATGAGAGAGAGATGATTACAATAATTAATGAAATAGTAATGATTGAATTTAGATATTTATATAAGAATGATTATAATATCATTTGTTATACGTGGTAATAATGTATAATATATATTGTAATGTTTGTTATATGTGGTAATAATGTTGGTAATGGAAGTGTAATATTTGTTAATGCTGTAATAGAATGTGTTGTCTGGTAATGTTTATATATGTAGCGGTAATATTTGTTATATTTGGTGATAGTATTTTTTATAAATAGTTATAATGTAAAATATCTATTTTATTTCTATTAAAATTAGAATTTATTTTAATTGCAAATATTTCCAATAATAAATTATAATTTAATAAAATAAGTTTTTAGATTTATAGACAAAAATTCATTGAATGTAAAAATTAAACTATTAAAAATACTCAAAACAATATTGTATTGTAAATATGTAATCACAATATGATATTAATACCTCACTACTCTAGCCTCATTACTATACCTAAATTAGGGTATATGTTTACCCGCCCCGCCTATTATGAGGAACTACCACTAATAGATATGGAACCTGGAATATCTCTTGTTCTCCATTCATAAGAGCGTTGATTAGCGGGGTCGAGAAATTAAAGTTGTTGTCGATGGTGAAGATTTCATCATCAAATGAAATCTAGAGGGTTGCGGGTTATGAAGGTAATTGAAGATATGAGGAGAGATAACGGGGTGTAAAGGGGATGTAGGGCGTGTGATTAACAAGGAGGTAATTTACTATATTATGAATGTTGTGCGTACGAGGGTTTGCTGAGTATTACCAGGTGGGGCTGACCAAACTTAATAAAACCACACGACCGGGTAATTAGAACTAGGGAGTAATCGCAGATCTGGGTACTGGTAAACAACGCAGTTAAGTTCTTTTATACGATGTTACAATTTCGTGGACACGCCAAAGTATTTTACAAACAACTCCGGCATTGGTTGGGAGGTTACGCCAGCAAGAGGTCGGCGAACGTCTGAACTCCTGAACTGAGGACGTTTGCGGGGGTTACGTCGGCGACCGACCTTGAATTCGTTATTCTCGCGGTCAAAGTTCACGGCGACCTCTACGGTGGAGGAATCGTCGCTTTCTAGTTTCACGTGCAATCGCCAGTCGTTCACGGTGGTCTCCAGAGCGGACTTGTGTCTGATGCTGAGAGTAGAGTAGAGGTCGTATAAGCGATGACCTTTGCAAAATGGCCACATGTATGATAATCCTTACCATGCAATTAATACGTTAAATAAAATCTAGACTAATTAATTACATATAAAGTGAACATTTCAGACGATTACAGCAGTTATTAAATGCTGGCGTGATAGAACCAATTGGAGGTGAATCTATTTTAATTAAAGTTAGTTTATAAAGTGTAACTTCTAATGACATCCCATAGACCTCACACGGGGTTTACATATCTTTACGCAGCCTCTCATGGGTTCAGAAAACCCGCAGATATCACAAAACCCGTGGGCCTTTTATATCTCCACCTCCTTGCATTTATAACTTCGCCGAATCTCGCCAAAACCTGTCAGAATTTATGAAGTTTCTATTTCTCAAGTCAGTCTTGGCGTGGATGCAACAGGCCATAGCGGCCAGAATTTTCTGCTGACCAATGCCCAGCTGTTTACCCATAAATCCATTCGGATAGATTTCCTGTAGGTAAAGCAAGTGGATAGTCAAAATAAAAAAGACATAAATTTAACATTTTTTAAATCCCTTTAAAAGATGAAATTATTTTTAAAATCGATAATCATGAATAGATAAAATAATGAATATGAATTTTATTTAATAAATTCTATACATGAAACAATACACAAGAAATATTACACTCTACCTGAAGGTATTTCGTGGTGATATCTCCCTTGACGAATCTGTCCTCCGTGATAATGTCACGTAGTAGTGGGATATTATGAGTGACACCTCGAATCAGATAGGAGTCGAGAGCTCGTGCCATTGTAGCCAAAGCTTGCTCACGAGTACTACCAAAGGTCACCAACTACGGGGAGAGATGGGTACAGTAGGTGAAATGGGTGTAAAGGGTGGGATGGGTGTTGAGGGTGAAATGGGTATAAAGGGTGGGATGGGTGTTGAGGGTGGGATGGGTGTTGAGGGTAGGATGGGTGTTGAGTGTGTGATGGGTGTAAAGGGTGGGATGGGTGTTGAGGGTGGGATGGGTGTAAAGGGTGGGATGGGTGTTGAGTGTGTGATGGGTGTTGAGGGTGGGATGGGTGTTGAGTGTGGGATGGGTGTAAAGGGTGTGATGGGTGTTGAGGGTGGGATGGGTGTTGAGTGTGTGATGGGTGGGATGGGTGTTGAGTGTGTGATGGGTGTTGAGGGTGGGATGGGTGTTGAGTGTGTGATGGGTGTAAAGGGTGGGATGGGTGTTGAGGGTGGGATGGGTGTAAAGGGTGTGATGGGTGTTGAGGGTGGGATGGGTGTTGAGGGTGGGATGGGTGTAAAGGGTGGGATGGGTGTTGAGTGTGTGATGGGTGTTGAGGGTGGGATGGGTGTTGAGTGTGTGATGGGTGTAAAGGGTGGGATGGGTGTTGAGGGTGGGATGGGTGTTCAGTGTGGGATGGGTGTAAAGGGTGGGATGGGTGTAAAGGGTGGGATGGTGTGTAAAGAGTGGTTTGCGTGTAATATATATAAAAAATTAATATGTTACTGTTCACATTTAATTAATTAGACCATAGTGCAATAACATTTTGTATGTATATTTTCGGTATATCAAAACTTGAATACATATTATTATTTGTATTTTTTGTATTTGCATAATTTTGTTCAACGAAACTTTAGTTTACGAGATGAGAATATCACACAATGCAATAATAATAATGTCATGGTCAACACGGAGAGTAGAGATAAGAAACTGTGTTGATTTCACCGACCTTACAAATCATCGGGTCATAGTACAGTGAGATTTCACTTCCTTCTGTAATACCACTGTCACAGCGAACCTGTAATGGGATGAGGCTTATAATATGAGTTAGGCCTATATACTAGCTCTACTAATATGGGTGTTACTTATATACTAGTTCTACAAATGTGGGTGTGATCTATATACTAAACCTACAGATGTGGGTGTAACCTATACACTAAACCTACAGATGTGGGTGTAACCTATACACTAAACCTACAGATGTGGGTGTAACGTATGCACTAAACCTACAGATGTGGGCGTGACCTATACACTAAACCTAGATGTGGGTGTAACCTATATACTAACATTATTGATGTGAAGTGGTTCCTTATATAGAGACAGTCGACCAATAGAAGGCAGACCGAAACTCTTATAGGGGTCCTGTGGTGGGAACGAGGTCAAAGGTTAAACAAATAAATATAAATAAATAAATAGATTTGCATCATTTCATGTTTAGATTGCATTGTTGGTTGAAGGTAAGGTTAGAGAATACGATTATAGGATTTATGGGTTTGTGTAAGATTTAGAGTAGAGATAAGGGTAGGATAGGGGCAGAAATAGAAGTTAGGACAGGTGTAAAGATAGGGAGCGACTACCCTACACTTACCTCTGCATACACACGACATTCCACAGACCATCCGTCAATAGGTATGTCAGTTTGCTTATGAAGTAGTTTATGACCTGCACGGGAAGCGGGGATGGGGTTAATAAATGAGGCTCAGCGGGGTGGGGTAAATAACAAAGGCTCGGGGGAGGGATGGGGTTAACAAATGAAGCTCAGCGGGGTGGGGTTAATAAATGAGGCTCAGCGGGGTGGGGTAAATAACAAAGGCTCGGGGGGGGGGGGGATGGGGTTAATAAATGAGGCTCAACGGGGTGGGGTAAATAAATGAGAACATAACTCTAGAGATAGCCGTTTTATTGTAGTGGGTTATTGTTTTTATGCTAATTACGCACATAGACAACAACTCTAGAAATTTGCAATATCCTCGTACGACTCATCCCATCGTTGGACCCTTCAAAACTCGGGCGATATCCCCATCTAAGACCTGCCTACAAACCCCACCCTGCACGTAGGTCCTACTGACCCCTGCTGACCCCTACTGACCCTTGGCTATTCTGATCATCTGATGAACAATGTCAATTCCGGTGATGGCCTCAGTAATGGGGTGTTCAACTTGCAGTCGGGTGTTCATCTCGAGGAAGTAAAAGTTGCGTTTAGAATCCACCAGAAACTCGACAGTACCTGCGACCGGATGGGGGGAATGGGGTAACGGGGTTGGAATAATAATGATAATACCATGTAGTTACTCCTATCGAGCCTGGGCCCCCAATTTCGTATAGTGACTGAGATAGATGTCTTGATATGAAAGGAAAAGCATCTCACCTCACATGTTATGACATACTCTCTAACTTACATAACATTACTTTACTTACATAACATTACTTTACTTACATAACATTACTTTACTTACATAACATTACTTTACTTACATAACACTACTTTACTTACATAACACTACTTTACTTACATAACATTACTTTACTTACATAACATTACTTTACTTACATAACATTACTTTACTTACATAACATTACTTTACTTACATAACATTACTTTACTTACATAACATTACTTTACTTACATAACATTACTTTACTTACATAACATTACTTTACTTACATAACATTACTTTACTTACATAACATTACTTTACTTACATAACATTACTTTACTTACATAACATTACTTTACTTACATAACATTACTTTACTTACATAACATTACTTTACTTACATAACACTACTTTACTTACATAACATTACTTTACTTACATAACACTACTTTACTTACATAACATTACTTTACTTACATAACATTACTTTACTTACATAACATTACTTTACTTACATAACATTACTTTACTTACATAACATTACTTTACTTACATAACATTACTTTACTTACATAACATTACTTTACTTACATAACATTACCAGACCTCCCCTCAGTCTGTCAAATCCTCCCCTCAGTTTGTAAACTCCTCCCCTCAGTTTGTAAACTCCTCCCCTCAGTTTGTAAACTCCTCCCCTCAGTATGTAAACTCCTACCTTCAGTATGTAAACTCCTCCCCTCAGTTTGTAAACTTCTCCCCTCAGTTTGTAAACTCCTCCCCTCAGTTTGTAAACTCCTCCCCTCAGTTTATAAACTCCTCCCAGTCAGTTTCCGCCCATAACTGTCCTGATCCAAACCCATTGTCTAGGCTGTGTTAGCGTGGATTAAACACCAACAACATGTGTCGTATATTCACCTACAAGACCCACTCCAACCCTACAAGACCCACTCCACACCTACATGACCCACTCCACCCCTACAAGACACACTCCACACCTACGAGACCCACCTCACACTTACAAGACCCACTTCAACCCTACAAGACCCACTCCACACCTACATGACCCACTCCACCCCTACAAGACACACTCCACACCTACGAGACCCACCTCACACTTACAAGACCCACTCCACCCCTATAAGACCCATTCCACACCTACAAGACCCACTCCACCCCTACAAGAATAACTCCACCCCTACAAGACCCACTCCACCCCTACAAGACCCACTCTACCCCTATAGGACCCACCTCACACCTACAAAACCCACTCCACCCCTATAAGACCCACTCCACCCATACAAGACCCACCTCACACCTACAAGACCCACTCCACCCCTACAAGACCCACTCCACATCTACATGACCCACTCCACATCTACATGACCCACTCCACATCTACATGACCCACTCCACACCTACATGACCCACTCCACCTTTATAAGACCCACTCCACCCCTACAAGACCCACTCCACCCCTACAAGTCCCACTCCACCCCTACAAGACCCACCTCACATCTACATGACCCACTCCACATCTACATGACCCACTCCACACCTACATGACCCACTCCACCTTTATAAGACCCACTCCACCCCTACAAGACCCACTCCACCCCTACAAGTCCCACTCCACCCCTACAAGACCCACCTCACACTTACAAGACCCACTCCACCCCTATAAGACCCATTCCACACCTACAAGACCCACTCCACCCCTACAAGAATAACTCCACCCCTACAAGACCCACTCCACCCCTACAAGACCCACTCTACCCCTATAGGACCCACCTCACACCTATAAAACCCACTCCACCCCTATAAGACCCACTCCACCCATACAAGACCCACCTCACACCTACAAGACCCACTCCACCCCTACAAGACCCACTCCACATCTACATGACCCACTCCACATCTACATGACCCACTCCACATCTACATGACCCACTCCACATCTACATGACCCACTCCACACCTACATGACCCACTCCACCTTTATAAGACCCACTCCACCCCTACAAGACCCACTCCACCCCTACAAGATCCACTCCACCCCTACAAGATCCACTCCACACTTACAAGACCCACTCCACCCCTACAAGACCCACTCCATACCTACGAGACCCACTCCACACCTACGAGACGCACTCCACCCCTACAAAGTCCACCTCGTACCTGCGCTATCGTAGCCTACAGCCTGAGCTAACTGGGTGGACTGAACACCCATAGACTCTCTGGTGTTCTCGTCCAAGAACGTAGAAGGAGCTTCTTCAATAACTTTCTGGTTTCGACGTTGGATCGAACATTCTCTTTCGTTCAAATAGACGGCGTTCCCGTGTTTATCGCAAATGACCTATGTGGGCACGGCTACGAATAAGGACGGGGCTCGAGGGCTCGAAGTGGGGTTTTGGCATTTACTGCGATGGAGCGGGTTTTAACGCGAGGTGCGTTACTTGGTCTGAGAGAATAAGTTTAGTCGTGGATTTCGTTGCCATGGTAATCGTAGAACTCAGGAGGGTCGGATCTTAATGTGAGGGGAGTGGCTTAGGTTTAAGGTCAGTAGTAGGGTTTCCAGTGAATAGGGTATAGGAGTCATGGATAAAGCTTATATTGTGGGCTTAGTATGTATGGTGAAGATAAGAGATTGCCTTCAGTCAAACTCTAGATTATCATTAAAAGAAATATTGTCTTGTATATTTATTTTTAAATTATGATAAATAGAAATATTAATACTTAATAGAAATATTAATACTAAATAGAAATATTAATACTAAATAGAAACATTAATACTTAATAGAAATATTAATACTTAATAGAAATATTAATACTAAATAGAAATATTAATACTAAATAGAAATATTAATACTAAATAGAAATATTAATACTTAATAGAAATATTAATACTAAATAGAAATATTAATACTAAATAGAAATATTAATACTAAATAGAAATATTAATACTTAATAGAAATATTAATACTAAATAGAAATATTAATACTAAATAGAAATATTAATACTAAATAGAAATATTAATACTTAATAGAAATATTAATACAAATAGAAATATTAATACTAAATAGAAATATTAATACTAAATAGAAATATTAATACAAATAGAAATATTAATACTAAATAGAAATATTAATACTTAATAGAAATATTAATACTAAATAGAAATATTAATACTAAATAGAAATATTAATACTTAATAGAAATATTAATACAAATAGAAATATTAATACTAAATAGAAATATTAATACTAAATAGAAATATTAATACAAATAGAAATATTAATACTAAATAGAAATATTAATACTTAATAGAAATATTAATACTAAATAGAAATATTAATACTAAATAGAAATATTAATACTTAATAGAAATATTAATACTAAATAGAAATATTAATACTAAATAGAAATATTAATACTAAATAGAAATATTAATACTTAATAGAAATATTAATACTAAATAGAAATATTAATACTAAATAGAAATATTAATACTAAATAGAAATATTAATACAAATAGAAATATTAATACTAAATAGAAATAATACAAAATCTATATTAGTTCAAATCATGATATAAGAATACAAGTGACAAGTATTACAGTTATATAAAACAGTGTAAAATTGTTATGTGGGAGCCATCATGAGTTTCTACAGATAACTGTATAAATCTATAAATAGACATAAGTTTTACAATCCAGGCCATTAGGATATACATGAATAAACAAGATTAAAAGTACATATGTGTAGTGAGGGGGTGTGCAAATGTGTAATGGGGTGTGTATATATGTGTAGTGAGGGGTGTGTGTATATGTGTAGTGAGGGGGTTTGTAAATGTGTAGTGGGGTGTGTGTATATGTGTAGTGAGGGGTGTGTGTATATGTGTGGTGAGGGGTGTTTATATATGTAGAGAGGGTGTGCAAATATGTAGTGAGGGTGTGTGGATATGTGTAGTGAGGGGTGTGAATAAAAAGGTTACAAAAAATATGATTAATGTAAGATCTGTTGATTCATTTGACTATGAATATACGGTATATATAAATATGGTATATAAATATGGTATATATATATATATATATATATATATATATATATATATATGAATATGAATTTTTTTAAGCATCAATAGACATATAAATATCATATTACAATATTAGGTATACATTATATTATTGTATATTATAAAGTATAATTATATAGTTCTAATATCCTATTAATATAAACTGTCAACATATTGATTTTTGATCAAATGTATATGAAATATATTTTTCCTTCTTAATTTTGCTATTTCCTAAGTAACCAATGACAACATTACAAAATATACATTAATTGTAAATAAAATACATTTTCATTTTTATTATATAACAAAAATCCTAAAATGTCTTTGATGGTTTCCTGGGAGTGAGGAATGCCAATTTAAAAATGAGGAATGTTTACATTATAAATTTATATTGAGCTTTTGTTTACAGCTGGGGTTGTTATTGTCAGGTATGAACAATATAAACCAGTTCAACATCCACTATAATTGATATAACTATAATGTTATATGCAGTCCATATGTAGGTAATATGAAATGCTAACAATATTTATATATATACATATACATGTATATATATATACATGTATATATATATATATATATATATATATTTATATATATACATATTTATATATATATATATATATATATATATATATATATTTATATATATACACACATATATATTAGTGTTGTTGTCAATAACAATTGTGCCATTGTTATTAATTGAATACATCTCTGCTTATCCAGGGTACATCCAGGATATGCTCCCATTATTAAACAGACCTGCATTTCTATATGTCTTGGGTTATCAATGTATTTCTCTATAAGCATTCGGTCATCTCCGAAACTAGACTTAGCTTCGTCTTTGCTCAGAGTGAAACCTTTTCTGGTTTCCTCATCGTTCCAAGCAATTCTTAGTCCCTTGCCCCCACCACCGGCAGAGGCTTTAATCATGACGGGGTAGCCTGTCGTGGTGGTTACGGTAATGGTTTAATAATGCATATTATAAACGAAACGCATAGACAAATACACTCATACACACATACACACACACATACATACACACATACATACACATAAACACACACATACATACACATAAACATACATATACATACACAAAATACACACACATACATACACAAAATACACACACATACATACACACACATACATACACATAAACACACATATACATACACATAAACACACATATACATACACATAAACAAACATATACATACACATAAACAAACATATACATACACATAAACACACATATACATACACATACACACACATACATACACATAAACACACACATACATACACATAAACACATATATAACATGAAAATAATAAATAAAACTATATTCATTAATACAGAAAATTGTTAATATTACTAAAACATTTCATTGAAACATAGAATAACTGACTTTATAATATAATAATATCAAAATACTGACAGTAAGTCTTATAAACAAATACTAACTCATTAACTCTATAAGTAAGTCGTATAAAACCCCATAATATGCCGAATAGACCAATTACATAGACCCCACACATAGATGTTTGATATAGACATATTACAGTTACTTACCCAACCTATATTCCTTGCAAACCACACCACACCTCACCACACCACAATACCACACCACACCTCACCACATTACCATACCACACCACCACCCCACACCACCCTACACTACCATACCCCACCACACCACAATACCACACCACAATACCACACCACACCTCACCACATTACCTCACCCCACCACACTACAATACCACACCACACCTCACCATATTACCTCACCTCACCACACCACATTACCACACCACACTACACTACTATACATAGACGACCACACCATACTACGGAACCGCATCACACGCCCCTACAGGCTCACCACGCCCCTACAGATTCACCACGCCCTTACAAGCTCACCACGTCCCTACAGGCTCACCACGCCCCTACAGGCTCACCACGCCCCTACAAGCTAACCACGCCCCTACAAGCTCACCACTCCCCTACAAGCTCACCACGCCCCTACAGGCTCACCACGCCTCTACAGGCTCACCACGCCCCTACAGGCTCACCACGCCCCTACAGGCTCACCACGCCCTTACAAGCTCACCACGCCCCTACAGGCTCACCACGCCCCTACAGGCTCACCACGCCCCTACAAGCTAACCACGCCCCTACAAGCTCACCACTCCCCTACAAGCTCACCACGCCCCTACAGGCTCACCACGCCCCTACAGGCTCACCACGCCCCTACAGGCTCACCACGCCCCTACAGATTCACCACGCCCTTACAAGCTCACCACGTCCCTACAGGCTCACCACGCCCCTACAGGCTCACCACGCCCCTACAGGCTCACCACGCCTCTACAAGCTAACCACGCCCCTACATATTCACCACGCCTCTACAGGCTCACCACGCCCCTACAAGCTCACCACGCCCCTACAAGCTCACCACGCCCCTACAGGCTCACCACGCCCCTACAGATTCACCACGCCCTTACAAGCTCACCACGTCCCTACAGGCTCACCACGCCCCTACAGGCTCACCACGCCCCTACAGGCTCACCACGCCCCTACAAGCTCACCACGCCCCTACAAGCTCACCACGCCCCTACAGGCTCACCACTCCCCTACAGGCTCACCACGCCCCTACAGGCTCACCACGCCCCTAAAGGCTCACCACGCCCCTACAGGCTCACCACGCCTCTACAGGCTCACCACGCCCCTACAGGCTCACCACGCCCCTACAGGCTCACCACGCCCCTACAAGCTCACCACGCCCCTACAAGCTCACCACGCCCCTACAGGCTCACCACGCCCTTACAGGCTCACCACGCCCCTACAAGCTCACCACTCCCCTACAGGCTCACCACGCCCCTACAGGCTCACCACGCCTCTACAGGCTCACCACGCCCCTACAAGCTCACCACTCCCCTACAGGCTCACCACGCCCCTACAGGCTCACCACGCCCCTACAGGCTCACCACGCATCTACAGGCTCACCACGCCCCTACAGGCTCACCACGCCCCTACAGGCTCACCACGCCCCTACAAGCTCACCACGCCCCTACAGGCTAACCACGCCCCTACAAGCTCACCACGCCCCTACAGGCTCACCACGCCCCTACAGGCTCACCACGCCCCTACAGGCTCACCTATGTCATTGGCAATCTCGACAGCATGATCCACATCTTTCACCTCTCCGTCGTAGCCCGGAATCATATTAACCCCCGCCTTCGCTGCAATACGTTTGCTTTCAATCTTATCGCCCATCATCTTGATTGGTTCCGACGAGGGGCCGATAAAAATTACCCCATTGTCTGCCTATAGGGGAGATAGTTTCTGAGTTAAGAATTTGCAGCAGTCGAGTGGAGTAGAAAAGATTGAGAGTCGAGCATTTCCGGGCGTAAAATTCTTGGAAAGGGTAGGGATGAGGCTGCGGATATAAAAGAAAGGCAGGGGAAAAGGTTCTAGTATAGATTAGGACTTATAGAGTTAGAGAAGGGTTTATATTAACTAATGAGATAGATTATAATTAGGAAAGAAAATAATACAAAGTAGAGGGTGATTTCAGGAATAAATAAATTAGGTTAGATTATAAAAAATATCATTACCCTATTGTCTAAATTATATTTTTAAGAAACTACATATATATATATATATATATACTGCAAAAATATGCATTTATTAAATAAATTGTAAAAAAGATTTATAGCTTATCATTTAAATAATATATTATGTATATTATATATATTATGTATATTATGTATATTATGTATATTATGTATATTATGTTTGTTGATATGTTTTATTACTAACAAGGAGTTTGGCAAATTTTGTATTTTCAGAGAGAAATCCGTAACCTGGATGAACCTGCAACACAGAGATATTGATAACAAAGAATTACTCTATCTATAGTAAATGGAGATCAGCTTATGTAATGATCTTCATAATATAATACTATAATAAGAAATACTATAATAAGAAATACTATAAGAAATACTATAAGAAATACTATAAGAAATACTATAAGAAATACTATAAGAAATACTATAAGAAATACTATAATAAGAAATACTATAATAAGAAATACTATAATAAGAAATACTATAATAAGAAATACTATAATAAGAAATACTATAATAAGAAATACTATAATAAGAAATACTATAATAAGAAATACTATAATAAGAAATACTATAATAAGAAATACTATAATAAGAAATACTATAATAAGAAATACTATAATAAGAAATACTATAATAAGAAATACTATAATAAGAAATACTATAATAAGAAATACTATAATAAGAAATACTATAATAAGAAATACTATAATAAGAAATACTATAATAAGAAATACTATAATAAGAAATACTATAATAAGAAATACTATAATAAGAAATACTATAATAAGAAATACTATAATAAGAAATACTATAATAAGAAATACTATAATAAGAAATACTATAATAAGAAATACTATAATAAGAAATACTATAATAAGAAATACTATAATAAGAAATACTATAATAAGAAATACTATAATAAGAAATACTATAATAAGAAATACTATAATAAGAAATACTATAATAAGAAATACTATAATAAGAAATACTATAATAAGAAATACTATAATAAGAAATACTATAATAAGAAATACTATAATAAGAAATACTATAATAAGAAATACTATAATAAGAAATACTATAATAAGAAATACTATAATAAGAAATACTATAATAAGAAATACTATAATAAGAAATACTATAATAAGAAATACTATAATAAGAAATACTATAATAAGAAATACTATAATAAGAAATACTATAATAAGAAATACTATAATAAGAAATACTATAATAAGAAATACTATAATAAGAAATACTATAATAAGAAATACTATAATAAGAAATACTATAATAAGAAATACTATAATAAGAAATACTATAATAAGAAATACTATAATAAGAAATACTATAATAAGAAATACTATAATAAGAAATACTATAATAAGAAATACTATAATAAGAAATACTATAATAAGAAATACTATAATAAGAAATACTATAATAAGAAATACTATAATAAGAAATACTATAATAAGAAATACTATAATAAGAAATACTATAATAAGAAATACTATAATAAGAAATACTATAATAAGAAATACTATAATAAGAAATACTATAATAAGAAATACTATAATAAGAAATACTATAATAAGAAATACTATAATAAGAAATACTATAATAAGAAATACTATAATAAGAAATACTATAATAAGAAATACTATAATAAGAAATACTATAATAAGAAATACTATAATAAGAAATACTATAATAAGAAATACTATAATAAGAAATACTATAATAAGAAATACTATAATAAGAAATACTATAATAAGAAATACTATAATAAGAAATACTATAATAAGAAATACTATAATAAGAAATACTATAATAAGAAATACTATAATAAGAAATACTATAATAAGAAATACTATAATAAGAAATACTATAATAAGAAATACTATAATAAGAAATACTATAATAAGAAATACTATAATAAGAAATACTATAATAAGAAATACTATAATAAGAAATACTATAATAAGAAATACTATAATAAGAAATACTATAATAAGAAATACTATAATAAGAAATACTATAATAAGAAATACTATAATAAGAAATACTATAATAAGAAATACTATAATAAGAAATACTATAATAAGAAATACTATAATAAGAAATACTATAATAAGAAATACTATAATAAGAAATACTATAATAAGAAATACTATAATAAGAAATACTATAATAAGAAATACTATAATAAGAAATACTATAATAAGAAATACTATAATAAGAAATACTATAATAAGAAATACTATAATAAGAAATACTATAATAAGAAATACTATAATAAGAAATACTATAATAAGAAATACTATAATAAGAAATACTATAATAAGAAATACTATAATAAGAAATACTATAATAAGAAATACTATAATAAGAAATACTATAATAAGAAATACTATAATAAGAAATACTATAATAAGAAATACTATAATAAGAAATACTATAATAAGAAATACTATAATAAGAAATACTATAATAAGAAATACTATAATAAGAAATACTATAATAAGAAATACTATAATAAGAAATACTATAATAAGAAATACTATAATAAGAAATACTATAATAAGAAATACTATAATAAGAAATACTATAATAAGAAATACTATAATAAGAAATACTATAATAAGAAATACTATAATAAGAAATACTATAATAAGAAATACTATAATAAGAAATACTATAATAAGAAATACTATAATAAGAAATACTATAATAAGAAATACTATAATAAGAAATACTATAATAAGAAATACTATAATAAGATAATAAGATTCCTGGCTGACTCCAAGCGTAGATCTACTAACTGCTTGTGCTCCAGTTTCCTTGATGACTTCTAGGATCTTGTCCATTCGCAGGTAGCTCTCGCTAGTGGGCGCCGGGCTAGTG
>OZ038315.1:34466222-34493722 GCA_964035775.1 Osedax frankpressi | reverse complement strand
TGAATATAGAAAGTGCATATTTAAAATAATCTGTAACTAATTATTAATGACCTTATATTAATATAATCAAAATGTTGATACATTCCAGCATCATTATTATTTTATAAGCATTTTTTAATAATATATTTATTATATATAATAAATATAGTAAATGTAATAAATAATCTGCTATGACTGATAAAATTACATTTAGAAATGTTTTATAAATTAAGTTTAAAACCATATTATAAGAAAGTATTGTCTGATATTTATTATTATGCAATACTATATGCCTACTAACATAACTTAATACGCCCTTTTCCAATATTATGTTTTTGTTCGACGTGATGATATTTTGAATAAGCATCGTGAACCGTTATGACAACTATATAATTAACCAGTATACAATGTCGATATATAAACAATTATATAACATCTTTTATGTTGTCAATAATATAATATATATATATATATATTACTGGTCTATACGATATATACGATATATATATATATATATATATATATATATATATATATACCATATATATATATATATATATATATATATATATATATATATGTTTATTTTGTAATGATATAATACAATTTACATTTAGATATATTTCACTAGTGTATCATTTATAATTATTTAGTATATCAAATCATACAACACAAACCTAAATAACAAAATAAATATGCCGGAGATACCATTATTGACTGATTATATATTTATATATTGTTGTATTTATTGCGATTTACAATAATTATTATAAACAAATAATTAAAGTTACCATAGTAATTAAAAAAATCTTATAAATAAGGGTTTTTATCATTCTAATTTTTAAGCGTTTTAACAATTAAATTCCTTCGGGGCCAATAAAATAATATGTTGTGAATACACAATAAAAGGTATATCAAACTATTTTAGAATATAAATATAGGCATTATAATAAATGTTATAACTGCATTTTAACCGGTGTAACATATAACATAATAGTTTGAATAACATATATACGATTTATTACTCAATATATATATATATATATATATGATGCATTTATATATATATATATAGAGTGGGAGAGAAAGAGAGTGAGGTTGAGAGAGAGAGAGAGAGAGAGAGAGAGAGAGAGAGAGAGAGAGAGAGAGAGAGAGAGAGAGAGAGAGAGAGAGAGAGAGATAGAGAGAGAGAGAGAGAGAGGGGAGGGAGGGAGAGAGAGAGTGAAAGAGAGAGGGAGACATATTAAGTATATATGAGTATTATATCATTTATATTATCAACATTATAATTATATAGTGAATATACTTAATATAGTGTTAATATAGTTAATATACTTGATAATACAGACAATTTATTTTTACTTATTTATTTGTTATTTGAGAATGCATTATATTGACAATGATTATATTCTTATTGTATTCATATTATTATTAAATATAATTAATATTAATGTTAATTATAATTATAAACATGGTAGCGTCATAATAAACTTGTACATATATGCAAGCAAATTTATAAGAAGATATAGTTATATCAAAATCAATATGTATAGCTGTAAGATGCATTTATAAAATATTTAATAATAAATCACAAATACGATAAAATGCATTCGATAATAGATAAACAAAACTAATAAAAGATATAATGATAATAATTGATAATATAATATTAATGGAAAGTATTATGTGATACTACCATACCTTGTACGGCGTACAAGGTATGGTAGTATCACATGATAGGCGTACAATGTACGGTGTACAATGTACGGTGTACACTGTATGCCGTATATTGTATGTGACGATATGTTCATGTTGTAAATTATGTACCAGTATATTGTACTATATATTGTACTATATATTGTACTATATATTGTACAATATATAGTACTATAGTACGAATTGGCATAGTTAGAATATACTGATTGTATAAATGATCCATGATTTCAATTTAATACGGTCTATACGACGATTCTGACTATATACTCTAATTTAGTAAGCTAATAATGAATAATAGATGAAAGTATAAAATGTATTACATATTACATAACGAACCAACACTAATATCTGCTATATCGATAGTTATAATAGGACAATTGTGTATATGTTAATGACACTAAATAGATACATTTGTTTAATGTATACTGGTTTGAAACTATACAATATATCATATATTTAATTATTCACTCAAAAATAAATGTTAAAGATTTAAAAGGAAGGTACATAAAAGATAAAATACAAATTTATAGATACAAATTTAGACATATCAACTTTGTGAAATATATTTTTAAAGATAATTTAAACGGTAGAATAATACTGCAATTGTTAAAAAGGAATATTTCAGTTACAAAATTGTTTGTTAATATTTCATATTATTCGGCGATGATAAAAAAAGGTTAAGAAGATCCTTGTTTTTAATACTTATAAGGAATATAATTAATAACAATTTAATAACAGTCTAATATAAAAAAATCTTATAACATATATAATGTTAATGAATACATTATTGTATATATATAACATTACAGTAATTAAATATGGA
This sequence comes from Osedax frankpressi, assembly GCA_964035775.1. Taxonomy (NCBI): domain Eukaryota; kingdom Metazoa; phylum Annelida; class Polychaeta; order Sabellida; family Siboglinidae; genus Osedax; species Osedax frankpressi. The sequence goes on along the minus strand of OZ038315.1, from coordinate 34,491,204 downwards.
CATATTTATTATAAAGATTTTTTTTACCAAATTAAAATATTATCTCTAAAAATTGCGAAGTTTACTAATTAATATCTTCGCTTATTAATTTGGAGACCTGTGATTTCAATAATATACATTTATTCATGTACAAGTTTATTTATTCCTGATGTCGTCCTTGATATAGGAATACAAAATTAACTGAAGTAGGATAAATCAAAAGAGTGCAACTTTTCGTTTAAATATTATCGAATAGTAGAATATCACTTTAGAAACTTTTAGACTATAAGAATTTTATATGGTAACATCGTAATAACATCGTTTAACTTAAAATTGCAACCTACTATGACAATATATATATATATATATATAGCTAATATGTACATATATAAGGCGGATATTTATATAATTGCGATTTAAAGTAAGTTATATTATATATATTGAATGGCTAGTAGTGTATGGAAGAAGAAAAGTATAATTAATAGAATAATATATAAGTAATGCTCATTGAATACCTGACGAATATTACCCGTGAAACAAAACTTGATAAAATTCTACATTATAAATTATACGTATATTGTCGTGTGCAATTTGGCAAATTTGACTGCGAGGTTATTTCAATTTTCAAAAACTACAATATAAATTATAAATAATCTTGAAAGTTAATGAAATTGCATTATGACAATGTAATAATATACATATAATTGATTTGTAATTCTTAAAGGTTAAAATAAGATAAAGGTACTTAAAATATTTTCATGTATACTTAATAAAATAATTTCCAATTCCAAGTATCCATACTGTCAGTTAGTTGAAAACAGACACGCCTACTGGGCGTCGCCCAGCGACACATAAATAGTATTATTAAATTTTAATAATATAATAATTACTTTAATAAAGTAATTTTTTATATAAGATACACTGAATGTATTTACTTATTTTATAATTGGGGAGACATATAAGTACTTTACTGATCTCGATACATGCTAATATGATATAATATATATTTTTTTATTTAAATTTTATTTATTTGATAATACTAGTATAATATTGAATAGTACATTTCCAAAGGAATATATATTATAAACTATTGAATGCAAAAGTAGTCTTGATTAGTTAACCAACTCGATGGTATTACATATCAAGTATTAAAATAAATATCATACATTGTATATATATTTAAATATAATTCAATATAATTAAATATAATTCTATATAAAATGATAAATAATTTACAAAGTTAATTTATTAAATATATATTTTCTTATATCATCGATATGTAGTATACCATGCTGATTCAATATTATTGAGTCTGCCTGTTGAATACCGATAATTACATTTAAATTAAATATATAATTTAAATTTTAAAGTATTCATGCCTACAAATACGCCCATTTAAAAAATAATTAAATCATATTTAATATTAATTAAAAAAATAAATTATGATAAATAATTATTAATAATAATAATAATATTAATAATAAATAATTATTAATTACATTATTTGTAATCATTGTAGTATTATAATTTACTTTTATATACTTTTTTAAATGTATTTAAAATGAAAATAGATAAAATCACAAGAAGTGTGCCAAATTGCATAGCTTGCGCAATGCGCATAGATAGTTGAGTGATGTTTTGTCCCAGAATGGAACCTACACATATAATAAGATATTTTAAAGATTGATTTAGCAATAAATCAGTTTTGATTAATTTCAAATCAATAACAATATATTTAATATGATTAAAATACATACGAGTAAATTATTTTATAGATATTATATAGATATGTTTAACTAATAATATAACTAATCCATATATTATCACTTATACCGATTAAAATAAATTCTTATAGGGATGCCTTATCTGTCAAATAGTTGATAAATGTGTTTTATATAAGTGAAATACATATAAAAAATTTAATTTAAGATATTTGACTGTCCAATAATATAAAAACAATGTTACTATTATTTTCTATTTTATTTTGAAAGATAGAAAATTGTACTGCAGTAGGACACATGATCATTAATCATAACCAATCGTTTATCAGTTATATATTTTTTTAAATTTGAAATTTAATTAAAATAAATATAGATGTAATTAATTAAATATAATGAGTATTTATTTGTATCCAAATCAATCAAATAAATTAATGATTCCTACAATACCATATGCAATATGTACAATTATATTTATAAAAAGTAGTACAAATTAAAAAAGATTTACTTATAAAAATATATTATGGAAACCTCAATAGAAAAATTATGATATATGGAAATCTTCATCTGTATACACCAATAATCATATATATATATATATATATATATATATATATATATATATATATATGATATATTATAAAATAGATTGAATACATGATGACAAAGAAATTTATAAATAACAATGGAAAATATTGTTTATTGGGTAAACAATATAATATATTATTTGACATTTCAACAACTATGCCTGACGATCTTCTCATGAAAGACTACAACTTACATATTAATAAAAGAACATCCTAGGAGCTTATGATCGGCAATATAACGTGGAGCAATTGAGGTTAATCATATTTATATGACAAATATGTATAATTATAATATTTATATACATAAAAAGTGTTTTTTTGTGATAAAAGACTAATACTGTTAAAAGATCAAAAATTTTTAAAATAATTAAAATATATTTCAAATTTTAAAACTAATTTAATAGAACCTTATTTCATTTATTATGAATCTTATTTTATACATGCACTTTTAATTTCTAATTCCTTTGGATATATTAACTCTTCTTTTAAATAGTATTTTCTTGAACAACCTATGTTGAATCCTAAATCACAATATTGTTATATTTTCCTGGTATTGGCATTATAATGACTATATCCATATTTGATTGACAATAGATGGCAACCTGTTCTTGTCATTTTTAATAACTGTCAGGTTTACACTCCCTGAAAATATAGAAGTGATTGAAAAACAATATTTATTTTTTATAATGTATATATTATATTATGTCGTTCTGTCATATTCATAAATATCGATGAACATATGTTTAGTATTTGGACAGTAAAGTTAGTGTTTAGTATTTAGTAATATTATTTTCAAAATCAACGACATAAATTTTCTGCTGAATGATAAAAGCTTTATTAGGCGCAGTTGAAGTCGATAGAAAATATTGAAAAGATAAAGTTGATCGTCGAGATAGTAATGAAATACAGCTTTTACTGGAATCGGTTGAGAAAAGTGTTCTGGTTCCCTATGAAGGGCGGTCTAGAAATGTGGTGGTTCATCTGCTTCGCAATATTATCATAAGTTATTTCATGTTAGAAGGAATCGAACGGATATCATCAATACATATTTATATATTATGCGTATTCGAATAACAATATTCATTTCAGATGTTGAGAAGAATGCCTGATTCTAGTCCATATATATAGTATGATCTTCACATTTTCACCTTTGCTTTTATATCTATACTCATAAAGATCATTAGTTCTAATGCCTGATATAAAGTCATATTTTGGTATCATATTATTATTTCCAGCTACATTTGATAAAGTATCTTTCAACTGATATCTTTATATTATCAATATGTATATAATTTTAAGATAATAACTAAACAGCTTTAATAGTCATACTTATATCAGTTTCTTGATTTAAATGTATTTAATTGTTATCAAATTGCTAGTACTTCAACCCACCTGGAAAAGTAAATATATAAATATTTATTATATATGTATTATGGTGCAATACACACACGCACACACACACACGCACACATGCACACACACACACACACACACACATATATAAATATTTATTATAGCATATAATAAATATATTATATGAAATGCATATTGAATATATATATTTTATATATAGTATGTATTTTATATTCTATATTTATGTTTGATAACATCAATGTTTATATATGTATTATGGTGCAATACACACACGCACGCACACACACACGCACACACACAAACACACACATATATATATATATATATATATTTATATATATGCATATATGTATATATAGAATAAGATATAATTCTATTATATTAAATAAAAATGAACATTTATGAAATAAAACAATATATAATATAATTATTAATAATTAAATTGTATAGAAACTTCATTATCATTTACCAAGAGGGCAATTGCACAAGATTAATTGCCCAAGATGATAGAATACACAATATATTTCAATACTGATTGTTATAGTATAATTACATTATTATAATTTGTAGATATTTATTAACTTTAATATTAAATATCACTAAAACATTTCAACTTTATTAGACATTTGAAGTACACAATATGCAGTTGATGAATTTATAGGAAAAGTGTATACAGAATTTACGATAAGTGGGACTTAACTAATTAATCATTAAGATAAACATTTTATTATTTGTTAATTTACAATACTAATGCTTTTTTTTGGTGAATATATGTTTATTATAAAAAGTGTTTACTGTATATATAAATGTATGTGCGTGTTTGTACGTTCGTGGTACGCACAAACACCCGTATACGCACGCCGTGTGTGCGTATACGGGTGTGTGTATGTGTGTTATATACAATAAGCATTTTCTATAATATATTTATTATATATATATGCTAAAATCAATAATGATATCATAAAATAATTTTGTTGAAAGATCTACATTAAATGTATTTATATGGATATTATATAAATATACCATAGTATATGGATATGGAAAATAATTCAGACACTGTTAAACATTACCTTTCTGTCCGATGGTTGGTATTATCTATTATTGAACTATTTATATGTGATTGCGTATAAAAACATTCGCCACCACTCGTAGCGCCACCTTATGATTGGGTCCCGCTCACAATAACAACTAAATCAAGTGTAATGCTATTTTTACATCGCACACTTAATTTTTTCCGTGCATTGCATTCCATCCAACTATTCAATAAATATATTATAGTACAAATATTTTTTGCGACGTTTGATATTTATTGGTCAATCTTTAAAAAATATTTATTATTCTATTAAAGTTTCAGATATATATATATATATATATATATATAAAGAGAGAGATATATTTCAACATATATCTGGATATATATATATATATATATATATGTGTGTTAACAACTGTATTTTTTACATTTAAATTAAATATAACCGAATAATATGACAACAGTTCAAAATCCATGATATTGAATATATTATTCTGAAATCATATGAATAATGATTCAAATAAATAGATTATGGATATTTATTATTTTATAGTACATTTTCATATATTAAGAATTATTATAATAATTTAAATAATCAGTAGTATATTTTTATTTTACAAAATATTTTAGTTGGTTCCATAATATTTAAATCAACTTCCTTTTATCACGTGATAAAGTTTAGTCTGCATTATAATTTATATATTAATTCGTATAATACTAATAATATCTGATTTAATAATACAATTATTTAATAATTAAGAATAATATAAATACCGTTAGTATTTTATTAGTATTTTATTTTAGTTTTAATTAATTATATTGGTTAGAAAGCTTTTAAAATACATAAATAATTCCAAGATGATCGCAGCCATGATTCAATATGTAAATATTAATTATGAATATAATTATTTATAATGAAAATGAATGATAACTAACATACAAAATAATTGTATTATTTACTAAAATTATATTATTAGTTAGATTCAAAATATCTTTATAACTTGTATTCATTTAAAATAGTATATATATTTTCGAATTTCTCCTAATTATCAATAATAAATTCAGAAAATATTTAAAATGGTAAAACCATTGGAATAACAGTGCATTTATGTATTTATCGAATATGTGCATACTAAACATATTTAAGACGTACACGATACTTATTATTTACAGAATGATAGTTTTTATAGAGTTATTATATTTTTTATATATTATTTATCATAAAATTATAATTAAAATATAATTTACTATTTATAGAATCATTTAATAATGTATTAAATCAACTTATTTAATTACGTTATGTAGTTAATTGTTACAATACAAGTAAAATGCAATACACCATAACTGTAATTTATAGATAGTGTAAATACAATTATTATAATATTCTAATTAAATAATAGTTATAATTAAATATTTTATTTAATATTAAATATAATTTACAGAAAATCAAAAATGTCAGAAATTCATTTTTATAAATGTATAAAAACTCTTTTTAAATTAAGAAAAGAAGATAGTTAGTATCTATAAAATTATTATTAAAATAAATGTACCAATATTATTATAATTATTTATACAATTATATATAATAATATATTTTATTGTAAGAACTAATTTTACCTTTCTAATAAATTATAAACATTGTTATATAATAAATATTTAATTAATTACTTGTGATTGTCCATATTCTACATTATTATTATCCCAATTAATAGATTTAATATAATTTACTAATATACTTATTTTAAATTTATAGCTAAGTCATGCACCATTATTGAAACTATAATGGATAATGTAAATGACTTTGATTGTTTGCACACTGAGAACAAAATGAAATTTCCCATTAGTGAGGATAACTTATTTTATAATACATATAAAGAGAAGGATGACGTTGGGTGGAATTTTGTGTTAACAAATTTAGACGTCCTAAAATTTGGAGCTGAAACTTTGACAAAAAAAAGGTAACGAGTAATTTTTATTTAACTTTAAAAAACATTTAATCAAAACAATTTCTATCGCAATTATTTAAAAAATATTTTACTTTATAAAATGTGAACTTGATAATATAATTATGAATCATTTATATTATTTATTTTTATTTATTAGTTAATAATTTATAGTAAATTATTAATTAATATAAAATATGTAGTATTAATCGGATACAAAATATAATAGTGTTCAATTTAAAAACAAGCAAATCACTGATATAATTATGGCTTGCAAAAGTATCATACGTTATGGCTTGGAACCAAATTTACCTAAAAATGTTCTTCATAGAGGAATTACATTATTGGTTAGTTTATATGTATTTGAATTTATATAATCTGTAATTAATTATGTGTATAATATATAAATTAAATTTAGATAAAAATAATCAGTTATATATAAATTATTATTTGTATCAAAATTTGTAATAATAATAAATAATTATTATTAATATTATTTTCATGTGCTTTATATTTTATTAATATTTCACTACTAATTAGCAATCCATATTGTAATTATTCTGTATTTCATGTATCCACAATAATGGCCAATTGTTAATAGAATTCAGATGTGATTCAATATCCACGCTGTGTAGAAGATTGGATAAAGGGAAGAAGGAGACTTTTAATCATATTGAAGGCTGTTTTTTATATGCTACAGCTTATTCACTTAAGAAAAAATTTTAATGGACCATATACTTTTGAAGGGAAGTTAAAAGATATTAATCCTAAAGTGCAGGATAAAGGCGAATTAATTAAAGATGCAGATCACAAACCGTCAATTCCTAGTATCAATGATAAACAAACAAAAGATATGGAATCAAAAATTTCAATAGTTGTTGAAAAATTAGTGAATTGCAATGTTAAAAATGTAACAAATACCATCGAATCAGAAAATAGTGATTTAGTGAAATTCAATGTTAAAAAATTTCTGGAATTCATTACAAATGTTTTATTCAAAAAATACGATACTCAAGAAAATGAAAATGATATTAACTTGAACAATATATATGTAAAAAATAAAAATGTATTGAACGGGGATAAAGCAACTTCCAATATTGACACTACGCAAATAGATGTTATTTTGGGTAAAATGATTACTTATTTTGAGAAAGAGGATATCGATAAAGATGTACTATTACTTGAACCTCTACATAAAATAATTAAATCAAAAGCACCTCTTTTTGGACTAAGGGAAATAGGCTAGTTAATCTAGTAAATCTATGTTAAAATGATAAAAGTTTATATAATATTTAATTTCGTCAAACGTTTAGGCTTCGACGAGGGTGAATACAAAGTACAAGATAATTCAAATGGCTTGGACAATTTAGGTGACATCATATGCGATAATCTATTTGCCCCGATGTTCGCTTCATTTGTGCTATTAAGAAAATACTGTATACCCCTTCGTTAGTGCGTGACGATATCCGCTAATTTCTACTTTTCGCACATATTACCTTAGAATCTTACTTTCAACGGAAATTAATTTCAGTGAAAAATGAAGTCTACTCGCTGGAAATGAAAAATGCGAATGCGTGGTGTAAATCTGTTTACTCGAGATTCATCAAACTAAGGAAACCTAGTCTCATTCTAAAGGATTTTGTGGGATACCTATCTTATGTTACTATCGAAATAAATATATTAACTATAAATATATTAAACTATATTTATTTATTTATTAATTAATTAAATTTCAGATTTATGAATCGGAAGTGAAATTGTATGTTCATAAAGAAGCTTGTAAAATTACTTCGAATATTATTTTTAGAAAGAATCAAGGTTTATTTGAAAGTGTCATGATAATCAAGTTAGTTTATTTGATATCCTCAGAACCTTGCCATTACTAATGATGACATAAATACTTTCATTTCATTTCGCTTCTTATTAAAATTCACGACTAATAATTAAATTAATCAGGAGTTCCAGATATTTCCAGAAACTCGTGCTCTCAGAGAACGAAGATAAAAATAATTGGGTTGCAGCTGTGATATTTCGAATTATTAAAACTTATATTGAAAAAGATAGCATTGGTATACTTATAAGTGAGGTTATTATATATATAAAATATATTATTATCTACATAAACAATTAATTTATATTCATTATTATTTTTTAGTTGAAAAGGATTTGGGAATTAGAAGATACAAATGACAGGAATATTTACGCGCATATTATCATTGCTTTAATTAGCTTACGCAATACATTGTCACGTAAGATTCATTTGGAGATTTTCCACGATCTAAATAAGAGAACGTCTTCGATAAGATGTTTGAACATTTAGCATTATGTAATTGCTTATGGATATTTTATATATTATTACAATCAATTATGTATTATGATATTACTATTATCCCATTAGCATCATTTGTTAAACGATGGAAAGAGTAAAATATTTAATTTATTTAGTTAATAATTCTTTAATAAATTATCCGTATCCAATTATTATTTGAACTACGAATTAAAGATGGAATAAAATCGTATGACATGTGCTCGAATCTCTACATCTACCAACAACTTCTTGCGAGGCGTATTCCGAAGCCGATTATGTCGAAGGTGATCGTGTTCGAGCTGAAACCGTTCATCGACATCTTGTTCCACACCTCTTACTATTTAGATGACGACTGCCGGTTAGTCTCGGCGTCTCTCGCGATGTTTCTATGCTCGGAGATCGGCTTGTTTTACATTTTATCGACCCCGTAGGTGCGAGCTGATCCAACTCATCGCCCGGTTCTGTATCAACTTCAAAAAGTCAAAAATAATAGAATATTTAGATGCTTTTTCTTGTTTGGTATTTATGGATCAAAAGCAAAAGTTTGCGATATATTTATAATATATGAATTTTTTGTAATATACTTTGTTAAAATGTTTGAAAACATAATACATATTGTTTTATTATATAATAAAGTGTTTCATTTGTACAGGGATTTTGGCTATCGTTTGCCATTCTTACATGTGTTGGAGTTTAATAATTGTAAGAAGCCAGTCAATGGAAACACCAAAACTGTGAAAGGAATTTGTCTTTCTTCAATTATGAAATCAGAAGATATATGGTTAATAGCTAAGTTGTATTTGTGTTTATAGAATAAATTAATTATTAAACATAATTATATAATAATATAGAATAAATTAATTATTAAACATAATTATATAATAATATAGAATCAATTAATTATTAAACATAATTATATGATAATATAGAATAAATTAATTAATAAGTTAATATTTTTAATTTTCTAATAATCAATTATAGTCATATATTAATACATATTCTATTTATCAAAGTGTTCCATTGTTTAAACACATCGATGACATCACTACCTCAATTTTTACACTTTTGACATCCATTGGAGATATCGATCTTACAGCTAAATATTTCATTCATTGCTTTAAAGTTATATGATATATGTTTTATATTATATGTTGTATATTACTAATATATTACAATTTCTATGTATATTACTCTTTACTCTGATTTGGCTATCGTATATAAAAATTTATAATTGACACCTGATATTGTACAGAAATTGAATACAATATTTCAAGAAACTAAAATTAATGATAAGAAGATTGAATATAATGAGTTATTCTTGACAAGTGAGATTCAGACTAATACATTGGAAACAAATCTATTACTAGTTATTAGAATCAACAAAGAAAGTATTAATATTGACAATTAAACATTTTTTACAGAAATCTTACGTATGCTACTTGGATCGAGTACAAAATTTAGTGCCATGGTGAATAACAATTTATTGGAAGATCCGCATGAACTCATTGATTCATTTAAGGTACTTACTTTAGAATTACAATTGGTATTGCTAAAATCTCATATTTTATTCATATTTTCCTGTTAGTGCACTTTATATGCACTTTATATGCACTTTATATGCACTTTATATGCACTTTATATGCATTACATATTGCGCATAGGCGTTTACATATGTGCTTTTACATTTATGGAAATGTTTCAAATTTCCCTCGAGATAGAATAAAAATAATGTAAATTTGTATTTCATTTCATAGCAGATTCGACATAACTTTATTTATACAGCCTGTAATATATTTTATTATAAAACCAACTTTTAAACTCACATAATAATAAACAATATTTTCATTGTTTACAAATTTCATATTTATCAAACGATAGTAATATGAATATTTAAAAATTTTGAAATGTTCTCTTTGGAATTTTAATTATTAATATAAATCAGGGTTGGCTGTTTTTTTTAGTTTTTTTTTGTTTTTTCGATAAACATAATTTTGTATCATAATAAATAATCGCAATGTTAATAATTAATAATTCGATCAAAGGAAATGTTTGCTAGTGCGATAGCAATCCACAACTATCCAAAGTACAATAAAGACAAATCATTTCTGAATACTATCGAAGTCTGCATTCATTTTCTTACGAAAGCCATCGAATCGATTCAAGTAACATTAGTAGTAAATAATTTAATTCGTATAATTAGCATAATATTATAAATTGTTTAATGCGTTTATCGAACAACATATTAAAATTAATCTTATCACATTTAATCATATCACTATTTGAATGAATTTCAATATTATAATTTATAATATTATTTTCAAAAATAACACTTACAATACAGCTAAAAGATGATTTATTCAATATTATTATGGAATGTTTACCTATATTGAAAATTATTAAGACTTCGGCTATGAATGACAAAATCAAAGGATTGGTTAATTCCTTTATTAACGTAGCTAAGAGAAAGAAGTCTAAGGAAAAAAGTAAAATTAATAAAGCTGAAAAAGGTCAGTTTCTCATTTGAAATTATCTTTAATATATTTATCTGATTTAAATTTTAAGTTATTTTGTAAGTCATGTCAGTTCAATATTTTAGGCAGACAATTCAAAAAAGTAAAAAAATCAACCAAAGGAGACGATGAAATTATAATTGGTTCTATTCTTAGGAAATCTTAGTTTTACTGTATTTTGAATCAAATAATTTAATTGTAGAATAAAAAAATAAAATAATCTATGAATTTTGCAATTAGTATCAAAAATATTATATTTAATTTGACTAAATTATTTACGCATTCTTAGATGAAAAAAAAAACTTTAAATCTCCCGAGGAATGTTATGAACACGCAATGACAAATTTGTTGAAAAAGGATGTTAAGACCAAAAAATGTGCAGTTATCGCCTTGTTTGAGATGATTAAAGATGAGAATCCTGTTTTGCGGTCCAACATTCTAGAAGTAGCTGGGGTTAAAAATGAATTATAAAATATATTTAATTTAATATAAATTAAAAAAAATTTTAATATAACAAATTAACTAAATTATAATATCTCTATAGATATTATTAGTATAATATAATATTATGTAATATCAATAAATATTGTGTTCAATATATACTTATAATTTATTATACTTGCTTTTATTAATATGAATTAATTAATATAACTATTAATGATTATTAATTATTGCTTACAACATCCATACACAGATCCTAATGCCTATTTTATACAGCAAACCATATCAAACACCTGATGATATTATATTGATGAATCACGTTATTATAATTATTTGTATTTTGTAATTTTATGAGATATCAGATTTCTAAAAATAGATAATTGTCAAAATATAATTTAAAATTTTTTAATCTGTTAATATTTTGAAAACTTTCTAAGATTTAAATTATATTTTCGAATTTCTAGATTATTATTGCTTTATAAAACATTACAAATTCGATCAGTTAATGAAAAAGTAATATCGCGTAAAGATTTCCGTAACCCAGTTTAGTATAACGAGGTATTCATCGAGTTACTCGGTTCCGCAGACCATCGGCCTCTTCATGCTCATCGGTAGCATCTACCCGGATTACGTTGTCGAAATCTTCATCTCCGTCCTCCGCGACTACATTGTCAACAACAATCCGATCCACCCGAATATTCTCATGAAACTGCAGCAGTACACGATGACCCTGCTACCTTTGATCACCTCGCAATGTTTTTATAGAGTTACGATGGCGGTCGATATTCGCGAGCATTTCGAAATAATCTCCGCTCGTTTTAATTCAAAGCGTTTTGTGAGATCGTGTAGTCCGTAATCTGTGTTAACACTAGAGTGAATCCATTGTAAAGCTAGCGGTGGTATTATTATAGTTGTCGTATGCCGAACGACGTAAGCTACGAGGTTATGCCGACTATAAATACGACATCGCAATGACAACAGTTCACCTCCGTCTCCCGGCAACAGGTAACAAGGACATTAAGCCGGTGGTGTTGAGGCTCTACGTGGACGCGTTTCGTCTGAACTTCGCAACCCGCGAACACAAGCTGAAGGCGTTCAGCACACTTTTCTTCCATCTCAAGAAATTAGGTAATCACTATCGCTGGAATGTCGAGGACATCATCTATGACGTAAGTGGCAATCAACGGCATATTAATGAATTTACCTTTTTACTAGAATATTGTATAATTACGAAGGATCAAATTGGCCAATCATTATATTATATTATATATTTCGTATCTTCAATAGTTTTTATAATTAATTCAAACAATTTTTTCCAATTCGCTGAGAATGAAAATAGTTTCGTTAAAATGTTTATTCATTTCAATATACTCATTTCTATATATATATATAGACACTAATTGAAATAAGATTAAACTATTAAATATAAATTTATTTTATTTTTAATAATTAGAATTAATATTCATATATAAATAAGATATATTTGTTAATTTGAATTATATTTCTGAATAACTTCAGCTAATTTTAAAATAACAAATTAATTAATTTAAATATTAATATTCAAATCTCAATTTTCTTCATCCACTAGAATTAAAACTAATATTGGGTACGTAAGTATTAATAAAGTAGTAGATAATTAATATAATATATCACTCGTATATCAATCGTCATATGACGTGTTTGAGTGAAATAGAACTAATTAGTAATTAGTAATTAGTAATTACATCGTTGTTATTGTCCCGCAGATGTTCTTACAAGTTAAAATATGTCTGTGTTCGACAAGTAGTCCGGAAATGAAACTTCAAGCTATCAAGTTGTTCTCAATCTTTCATTTGAGAGGGAAAAATGTTTTCCTGATTTACTCAGATGTTAGTAATTACTCAGGCAATACTATCATGTAATTATTCCTATATGTATTTAGACTATACTGGTACCATATGATAATTACTCTATGTATTTAGACTATGCTGGTACCATATGATAATTACTCTATGTATTTAATCTATAATGGTACGGTATGATAATTACTCTATGTATTTAGACTATGATGGTACCATATGATAATTACTCTATGTATTTAGACTATGCTTGTACCATATGATAATTACTCTATGTATTTAATCTATAATGGTACGGTATGATAATTACTCTATGTATTTAGACTATGATGGTACCATATGATAATTACTCTATGTATTTAGACTATGCTTGTACCATATGATAATTACTCTATGTATTTAATCTATAATGGTACGGTATGATAATTACTCTATGTATTTAGACTATGATGGTACCATATGATAATTACTCCATGTATTTAGACTATGCTTGTACCATATGATAATTACTCTATGTATTTAGACTATGATGGTACCATATGATAATTACTCTATGTATTTAGACTATGCTGGTACCATATGATAATTACTCTATGTATTTAATCTATAATGGTACTGTATGATAATTACTCTATGTATTTAGACTATGCTGGTACCATATGATAATTACTCTATGTATTTAATCTATAATGGTACTGTATGATAATTACTCTATGTATTTAGACTATGCTGGTACCATATGATAATTACTCTATGTATTTAATCTATAATGGTACTGTATGATAATTACTCTATGTATTTAGACTATACTGGTACCATATGATAATTACTCTATGTATTTAGACTATGATGGTACCATATGATAATTGCTCTATGTATTTAGATGAATACAATAAATATTACGAACAGATTCATAATGTTTGCATCAAGTTCTTTGGTAAATTAATTATTGAAAATGTCTATAACTCATTCTACATATATTTATTATCAAACTCCGTAATGTAATTAATAGTACACTAACACACTACCGTGATAGATTTATTATTTTATATTAAAATTCACTGTAAGACATACAAATACAGTAAATGGAGGTCTTAAATATAAACCTCCCTCGAATCATCGAACTCCTATAATTAATTTTACTTAATTTATATTTAACGAGGATATATTTATTAAGAGTTGAAACTCACCAAAAGAGAATATCGCTCATTACAGAACACAGCAATATCCGTAACCTACTAAGCGTTCCTCCCGCGTACCTAACTAGCAACGACCTTCCCTCAGGCGTCCCACGTAGCCCTAACCCCGTTTGCCGTATAATTGTGATTAAGTGATTGTTATCGTGCTACGTTACCATCACCACCGACCTAAAAATTGCGGTCGCTTAAGACTCCGCCATGCATATTCGCATCTACTCCCTCGATTGCAGGACTTGGGCGAGATATTCACCTCGATACTGACCAGTCTGAGGTTCATGATGCGAGGCGACAACCTATCCCGCGAGACTCGCGACCACTGCGAATTCAACGTCGATAACGCCCGACGCCTGCTCACCGTCTACGCCGACATCGAGACCGACGCCGTCGCCAAGCAACGCATCCTCGACGATCGCCTGCGTTCCGAAGCCGACTACGAAGCCTCGGTTTCGAGGAAGATTCTGAAAGACGCGGCGGCCACGACTCCGCCGTCTTCCCCGGTGTCGAGGACGCCGTCGTCTCCGGTGTCGAGGCCGCCGTCTCCGGAGAATTCCGCCGACGAGGCGGTGGTTGGTTCGCGAACCGGCCGACTTGGGAATCTGTGCGATTGCGGCAGCGAATTCGGAGGCAACGAGTTCGGTAACGATAATCTGAACGTGGCGAATGAACGCAATGGAAAAGTCTCTGATATTGCCGGAGAGATGGAATTATTGCTAGAAGAATTGAAAGGCAACTTAAATATTAACCAATTCTAATTCACGTCGTAGTAAACGATGTTTTCAAGACTTTATTGTTATTAATGTTATATCTGATTCTTTCAATAAATGTTTATATATATCGTTTATTTTATTTATTTATTAATACGATTATTTAGATAATTTAGTAATTGATGACATATTAAAGATGATATTATTTAAAGAGCCTTTATTTAAAGAGGATGTCCCCAATATTAAATATAAGTCGGCTTAGTTTCAAAATATATACTAATTACTATACCATCGTTTAATATCACTATTATAAAAGTAATTATTTTATAATCGTTACTTTCAACTGTGAAATAACACTATATTAATATATTTCTGATTGAGATTTTCAAACATACATGTTCAATGTACAATCTACATTTAGGCAGATCTTAAATGATTTTATTCATAAGATCCATAACATTTTATATATATAATATATAACCTTCAAAACTTGTTATTAAATTACTAAAATATAAAGATAAATTACATTAACATTAAATTTAGTATAAATCCATTTTTGACATACTTATTTTTGATGCTTTTTATTTCTTGTGGTTAATACTAATATTTGTAATAATATTATTATACAAATATTAATTAATCACCATTTTAAAGAAACCCTTAAGATGATTAGTAATCTGTCATCTGCTCATTTATTTATAACTTATAGGCTTTTAATAATATCTTATGTTATTGGTCGCCTAATGAGATTCAACCAACTTTAAAAAATGTTCTGATTATAAACTCTGATACATAATGTGGATGACCACAGCAAACTGAATTTTCCTTAATTATTTAAACCACTCCACGATATCCCCTCATCTATCATAAATTACTAATTATGTTGTATTTTCAATGGAATTTGAAATTAAATCCAACCTTCGATAATGAATATTTTCCTAATGTATGTAATATGATTCAATGTCTAAATCATCTGATTAATTCAATGTTAATATTAATTAATTCAATGTTTATATTATTAATTCAATGTCTATTAATTGAATGTTTATTAATTGAGATTGTTGAACGAGTATGGTGAAATTTAGTGACATTTAGTAAAAAGGAATATTTTTCGATTTGAAAACATTATTACTGTGCCATGCCAGATTGTTCTTGATCATACAATAATATATTATTAAAACTACTCCGAAATAATTCACCAATTAGAACATTTGTACTACTAATACTTATACTTTTTCTTATTCACATTATGAATTGATTAACAGTAATGAATATTGGCCAAATGGCTGTATATGAATATTAATAATTAAGCACTGATTACATTCAAAGATAATTCCATTGCCTTGATGTTTACATTTAATTTCCAAGCAATAGAACTAATTTAACATATTTTAGAAACTTCTTGAATGTTGTCTAATTATAAATAAAAGTATATTCATTATACTCATTATAATATAATAATTGTATCTAATACAAATATTTAGTATCTATATAAATAAATTTAATATAAAAATAAAAATTATTTAAATATAATTTAATATTAATTAAATTATCTAATATAAACGCGAATAATATTTAAAGTATTTAAAGTGTTTAGATTAAATTAAGTATTAATAACTAATCTAAGCAATAATTAATATATATTGATCTATGAAATGTATTAAAAAATGATATAACAATATCACGATTAAAAATAAATATTATATATTATTATTATTTAAATTATTAAAATGTAATTAGTGTATACAATCATATATTTTATAAAATTATATTTTATTTATTCTCATTTAAATAAAAGTATATGAAATCTCAATATAAATCTCATTATATAACAAATAAAGTATGTAGCAAACGATTACTATTAGAACAAATAAATCTCATAGGAATCAAACAATAGTGAGCTAAGCTTCACTTTCACCGTTTTCACTATTATTTTGTTTCATTATAGTTGATGAATTTCTTAAAGGGAATTTTGTTGTGACATTTGACAATTTATTTAGGATCCTAAAATATAGAATAGTGAATAATATAAATAATCTGGGATTATATTCATATGTATTATAAATATATATTAATTGTAATTTAATATATATCTAAATTGAGTAAATAACTAACTCGGACAATTCACCTCTGTACCAATATTGTTTGTTTGCTATTGCGTATGGAGATAAAGATTCCACTAGATCGGAAAGAGCAGCTTTTCTGTTGCTTACTGATACTGCAGATACCATTTTCATAGTCATGTTCATTACTTGAGATTGTTCTAAGCGTTTTGAAGGGAATCTACTTTCACCAATCTAAATACAAATTAACAGCTAAGTTATTAAGTTATGTACTGTTATCGAATATAGATCATTACAATTCTATGCATATAAACCTATATAGTATATATTACTTAAATAAACATTACATATACATATATAATTTTGACCTTGATTCGATATTTTTGACTTGAATTACAATCGTCACTAAATATATAAACGTATCCTGATTCTTCGCCATTTTTATTCTTAACTTGTTTTATTAATCGTCTGGTTTTTTGCAACTATTAAAATATTTTGGTAAATCGTATTATATTTATTACATTCTCTAAAGCATATTTTTTTATTTTTTAGTATATTTTGTTAAAATATATTTATTAATTATCGAAAATAAGATATATCTTTTAATATTAACTAGAACATGATATTGATTATTGTCTTTTAATATTGGATACAAACCAATTCATCATTTCCGTAAATATCCCCATCGAAATCACTATCGTAATTAATAGATTGTGGTTCATAATAGCCTGCGATATATAGACTATAATAGAAGATATAGATAATCGAATATATAACATATGGATTATAATCTAGAAATATATAAATTCACTATTGTGAACGTTAGCGGTAGGTATATGTGCATTGTACCTGTAATTGGCAAAGCTTTCAAGTTTGAATCTTCGGCTTTATTAAAATTGCTTGTCTGTGTTAAACTTTGATCAATCAGGGATGGTGATATAATAGATTTGGAATCAATTGAAGATGAAGAATTTGTATCATTGATATGTAAATTATTATATTTCTTATCTAGGTCCCCGTTTTCATTAGAATTTTCTATATCGACTTGTTTTTCATCTTCAAATTTCTGTTTATGTATATATGTATAAATATGACAAATTTCTAAATAAATATTGGTTAATTATCTATAAGATTATACAATAATTATGACAAAATAAAAATGATTACCTACTATTTAAACTATTACATTTACTGACCACTTTATGTTTTCTTTGAATATTATTTTCCACTGGTACTATTTCATTAGGTATTTCAGTTACATAATATGGGTCCATAACTTGGTCACTGTTGCTAAATAGGTTTTTAAATAATATATTTACATTCGCATTATATTATTATAATATAAAATGGTCTAAAAATACTTAAACAATTAAAATGTTCTCAGTTCTCTTACAATAATTCTATAACTTCCGGTGGTACAACAATTGATTGATTGTTCTCGATAGCAACTGCTTCCGGTACACGCGCTGCGACATTCCGAACCGACATTTGACCTTGAGATACATCCGGATACATTTGGTCATTGTATTCCGTAGGTATTGAGTTAATGTTGGGAGGAAGGCTTAGCACCTGCTCGTCTGTGTCTACAGCATCGATATTCACACGATTTGTTAACGTGGTGTATTCATTTGATGTTGGTGTTGGTTGAGAGTAAAATCTGCAGATTGTAATTTAAATTTATTATATATATATATATATATATGTGTATGCGTGTATATATAATTAACCTGTTATCACTATTAACCTGTTATCACTATTAACCTGTTATCACTATTATATTGTTTTCTATCCTCTATATATGAACTCGGATAATGTTCACGTTGGTCGTAATTATTCTATATTACATAAAAAGTTAGTTATTAAATAATATATATTTATTACTTATATAATAAAATATATATTACAAATAGTAGTTTTCTATTGTAATACACAATAACTTTAAATCTATAACTCATGTTTCATATTTTATTAATAATATTATGTTTAAATTATATTATTTTTGTATATGTATATATTAAATATTATAGTAAGTGTTATATCAATTCCACCATGCTCGTGTTGGGTTTAGAATCATATATCTCCTATTCGATATATCGTATATAACAAAATAATAACCTGTTTAGCGTGATTTAAACATATTTTTTCAGTTGAGTTGTATTTAGGAGCTCTTCTATAATCTGTTCTATATTCTGTACACAAATAACCATCAACATCGTTCATAGATTCTTCTTTCGAGATGTCCATTGAGTTATCTTTCATGACACGTTTAGATAATGGGGTCTAGAAAATTAATAGAATAACTAATGATAACTATCTGATATATATATATATATATATATATATATATATATATATATATTAATAATACGCAGGTTCTAATTAAATGAGATATATTTTATCTTAAAGAGCTTAAAGAGTGTCGTACGTCAAAGTAATATTATTCTTTAAGCACTACTAACATGTTCACCAAACCTTTCTTGGTATTCTTTACATCGATTAACATTGCAGTTTTTAGCGATTATGTGTTCACAAGGTTGGATATCTCGTTTTAAAGTTTCCATTGGATCTCGTTTTCTTTTCTCTTCTTTCCTATTTTTGACTCTATTTGTTGGAGGCGGGGTGCAACTGTACCTATAATTTCGTCTTCTGTGAGCGTGTCTAGAGTTTCTTTCTTTACTTTTTATATCATGACATTGAGTTATCTAAAATAACAATAAAGTAATATTGCACTATGTACATACGAATACTTATGGAACGCAACAAACAACACATATCGTATTCAAGCTTAAATATAATAATACGATTAATTCGTCAAATTTAACTTTATATTAATAATTGTCATAATTAATACAAAATAAATAAAATTCAAATTTAGAATCTTACGAGATTGACATTCTGTGAATATTCATCTTCGGAAAGAAGTTCTATAAGAGGTAAATTGATCCTGGATAACATGGTTCTGCCAAGGCAAACGTTTGCGTGTCCTCTTTGCCAAGCTAAAACGTCTTTAGATCTTTCACCTAGGTTATATATAGTCGAAACTGTATTATAGTGTTTTAATGTTATATAAAAATATTTAAGCATTGCTATCAATAATCGGTATAACTTTTAAAATATGTGATGTTAGTTATCTTAGAATTATATTCCTATTGATCTGATTGAGGTTTTATAAATATAATTAAATTGACCCTAAAATGATTTTTATAAATAAATATTTGGTAAATATATATGAGCCGCATTGCAGTACATACCTATAGCCGATCCGAGTGAATCGTAAGATAAATGTTTATTTACATGCAGTATCTTAGTAAACGCCCTTGCTTGACGATTTGTAACAATTGGATAGTGGAATAAGTCTTCTAGCTAAGTAAATAGGATAGGTTAGATGAGTACATATATATAAATATACATTTATATAAATTATTGTAATTTCTTATATGAGGAATTAAACATTATAATATATTAAATAGCATACCTCTTCGAAAATACATAAAATAGCATCATCTAATTTAAAATCCTTTATATATTCCCTATTCAATTGCTTGAGTGTCGATTCATCAACCGATAGACGCCTTCTTGATACATGCACGCCATTAATATCATCGTTTTGATGCAGAAGTACCAGGTGATTGTTGTTATTCGTATTGCTATTGATTTCCAAAAGGCAATCAATATCTGAATCACTCATCCTATCTTTAAAAATAATTGAATTTATATTATCAATTTATATAATTTATAGTATAATAGTATATTAATATTATAAATAATATTACTAGTATTATTATTGATATTATTATTATTATTATTATTATTATTATTATTATTATTATTATTATTATTATTATTATTATTAGTAGTAGTAGTAGTAGTAGTAGTAGTAGTAGTAGTAGTAATAGTAGTAGTAGTAGTAGTAGTAGTAGTAGTAGTAGTAGTAGTAGTAGTAGTAGTAGTAGTAGTAGTAGTAGTAGTAGTAGTAGTAGTAGTAGTAGTAGTAGTAGTAGTAGTAGTAGTAGTAGTAGTAGTAGTAGTAGTAGTAGTAGTAGTAGTAGTAGTAGTAGTAGTAGTAGTAGTAGTAGTAGTAGTAGTAGTAGTAGTAGTAGTAGTAGTAGTAGTAGTAGTAGTAGTAGTAGTAGTAGTAGTAGTAGTAGTAGTAGTAGTAGTAGTAGTAGTAGTAGTAGTAGTAGTAGTAGTAGTAGTAGTAGTAGTAGTAGTAGTAGTAGTAGTAGTAGTAGTAGTAGTAGTAGTAGTAGTAGTAGTAGTAGTAGTAGTAGTAGTAGTAGTAGTAGTAGTAGTAGTAGTAGTAGTAGTAGTAGTAGTAGTAGTAGTAGTAGTAGTAGTAGTAGTAGTAGTAGTAGTAGTAGTAGTAGTAGTAGTAGTAGTAGTAGTAGTAGTAGTAGTAGTAGTAGTAGTAGTAGTAGTAGTAGTAGTAGTAGTAGTAGTAGTAGTAGTAGTAGTAGTAGTAGTAGTGGTAGTAGTAGTAGTAGTAGTAGTAGTAGTAGTAGTAGTAGTAGTAGTAGTAGTAGTAGTAGTAGTTAACTAAATAATTAACTAAATAATTATTTTAAAATAATAAGCTAAAATAATCATATTCTAATAATTTTATTTTATAATAAATCTTGGGATTTATAATCAAAATTAGTTATTATAGAAATCATGTAGTATAAACGAGATATAGTATTACCTGTATTGAACTCATATTATTATATAATATATATTAATACCAATAGTAGATTTTTATATAGTTCAATATATGTATAATTGTAGATTTATTTTAATCATAAATAATAAAAATATTAAAATAATAAATATTATCATCAAATTTTTATAATTGTAATATAAAAATTTACCATAAACTTTATTACTAATTTTTTAAAATAGTTAAACGATGGATCGATATAATAGCATTACAACCAATGGTATAATATATTTATATATATATATATAGTAATGATTGTCCATTAGTATAGTAGATACTAGCTATTAGCCACTAGTAATGTTGAATATAACATATACTATAGTATATGTTATATTCATAGTACAACTGAATTATTCCTAAATCTATTACTAGACATTACGTTTTGGTTTCTATTAGATATAAATTATATTGAACTCGCTAGAAGATCTAATCCTAAGCTCTTTTCAAGATCTATGACTATATAATAATATATAACATATAACATATACATATTATTTTCTTATAGTATTTTTATTGGACATCTTATTTAATATATGAATTAACCCTTAATACCACAATTATACAGCATAAAATGTAAAATAATGAACTAAAATTGAAATACGATTTTGATTTATTATATTTATTGGCATTATTATTAATACAGGGTTATTAATACATTTATTTGTAGTTAATAGCTCTGTACCTTTATAATATTATAAATACAATGTTAACTTTAGAGTAATATATTTATTGTTAAATTATTTCTATTAATACATATGTATTTATATATTTTGTATAGTTGTTGTCATTTATTATTATTGATGTGTTATAAATAGTATATTATACACTACTTTGTATTTTATATTTGTATACAGTTATTTTATAAATATTCCTACTAACGTAAATAATAGCAAATTCATCATTGATATATTAAATCTTACTCAGAATACTTTGTAAGTATTAAATTAATATTTTAAAATATCAGAAAATTCAAGAGTACGTAGGTAACACTAAATACGATATCAAAATATTGATTAACGATATTTAGATTCATGGATTTTAATATAATTACCTTCGAGAACATTAATATGTGATAATTTTAAAGGTATATTACATTTATGCATATGTGCATATTAATAACAATTATCATATACGAAGTATATTTCTATAATTAAACAATAGTACAATATACATCAATGACGTTAGCAAAACCTCGATTTGAATGTGTATTTAATAATTGCAAACCTAGTAATCATTATTTCATATTCTTATTAGTAAATAAGACAAGTACAAATGTGCCATTAATATGTGCTACGTATAGCAGCATATTTATATCTCATAACCCTTTACAATTGGAATTCATTTCCATATGAATATATCTCAATATCAAGTGCAAGGTAAATATAGATAAATTCACTATATATGATATAATTCACACTATTATAAATGCCTTATAATGTTATTATAGTTCACTACTGGATACAAAATATCTGCTTTGATGTATTTCACAAGACTACTTTATATATTCTATATGAATATATAGTATATAAATTTAACTATTTAGAGGTGTTTTTCTTTGATAATATACTAATATACCAATATAATATATATATATAATATATATATATATATATATATATATATTTATATATTATAATATATAGAAGAACTAATTCTAAGATAAATTATATATTATTATTATTTAAGAAGATGCCTTCATTTAATATAAATATTTATTTTATTTTAACATTCAATATGTATCTATTTGAATAATTTGTACTTACATGTCCGTAGATATGTACTGCATTCAAATGTAGATCGATGTAGTAGTAAATAGACTAGACTAACTGGAATACAATAAAGATACAATACCTATGGTGTTTTTCTACTCTTCACCATAATATGACAACTAATTCTTACCTCAATGATGTGCTATGAAATGCCTATATTCAACTTGCTAATGTGATTTACTGCTCGTCGTGTTTTATTAATAACTCGCGAATTATGAGATAGAAAAAATACTAATGTTTCCTATAAACGGTATCCATAGCAATAATATCGTGGCGTACACCCATAGACTAGTCTGGTTTAGATACCTGGTGAGAGATGGCAATAAGACCTCACTAAATATGATGTGAATTATTTTAAATGTTATAGAAAATAAGACTACAATCAACACCTAATAAATCACAAACTAAATGTATATCACCTCTTTGACATTCTAAGTGTATGATATATTTATGCAATACTTATGTAATATATATAAATATACTAGATAATATAGAACCGACGTTGTCCGGTATTCGATGGAATGTTTTATGCAATATAAATAAATATATATTAAGATTGAATATTTTAAAGTTTCATATTTATTACAAATATTTATATATAAAATCAGCTTTCTTGCTCTGAGATGCCCTAATAATATGTAATAAAGGAGAATATTATTATTATCAATTATGTTATTTAACGATTTGTTTCATTTATCATTATCGGTATTGTTAGCGATATATATCGTTACATTTATCATTTGGTTATATCCAACGTTATATTAGAACTATGTGTATTTTATGGGATGTAATATTATTAACTTTTACGATCTTTAAGTTT